>SKCR01051820.1:0-37591 GCA_019454045.1 Zanthoxylum bungeanum | reverse complement strand
ATTATGAAGCTGACGTCATTGATGACATGGCACTGTTCATGACGTCATTGGTGACGTGGCACTGTTCATGACGTCATTGGTAACGTCATGATGATGTGGCGTGCGCACGTTAGCGGATCTTCTGTGGTGGTGACACGTGGCACGGCGCATGTTAGCAAAGTCAAACTTCTCAAATTCTGACCCGTTGACCCGGCGCACGTTAGCAGACTCCGGCGCAGGTTAGGCGTCGCGCCGCTGAATGTCCGGGAGTCGCGAAGCGCAAAAGACCAAAATATCCCTGCTGATGCATTTTTGTCCGGTTTTGCCCCAAATTGCCTCCAGTGCTATCCAAACTTTATTTATCTGCAAAATAACAACAAAACACATCAAAACGTTCATAAATCTCGAGAAACAATACAAAACATTAGGTCAAATGAGTGAGAAATAGTGATATAAATACCACTCATCAGCTTTATTCCTTGATCTGAGCTGACTGTGGGCTTTGTTCCCGAACTGTGTTGAATGTGAGCTTTATTCCCCTGGGCCTTGTTCCCGAATTGCTTTGAAAGTGGGCTTTATTCCCATAGGCTTTGTTCCCGAGCTATGTTAAGATAGAGCTTTATTCCTCTAGGCTGTATTCCCGGAATGTACTGAGAGAGAGCTTTATTCTCCTGGGCTGTATTCCCGAACCGTGCTGAGAGAGAGCCTTATTCTCCTGGGCTGTATTCCCGAACTGTGCTGTATGTGGGCTTTATCCCCGATCTGATACTGATGTGGGCCTCGGCCCTAAACTGATACTGATATGGGCATCGCCCTAAACTGATACTGATATGGGCCTCGCCCCCAGACCGATACTGATATGGGCCTCGCCCCCAGACCGATACTGATATGGGCCTCGCCCCGAGACTGATACTGATATGGGCCTCAACCCTGGGACTCGTCCCCAAGCTACTAATAATGACGTGGGCCTCGCCCTCCAGATTTCATATCCGGCAAGACTGATGTTGATGCTAATGTGGGCCTCGCCCCCAGAGTGCCATACCCGGCAGAAACCGATGCTGAACCAATGTGGGCCTCGCCCCCAGAGTGTCATCCCCGAAAATCAAACTCAAATGGGCCTCAACCCTGGAATAAATACCTGAATCCGATACTCTGGTTTTTACCATTTCTGATTAGCTTGTTCTTTGCCGCTTTTCTTATTCTTTAAAACCTGTGAACACAAAATAAAACAAACACAAAAGGATGCAAGATGTGTTACGTGTATGCATGCATGAATGTTCCTATCCCGTCGGGTTAGATCTTCTGCCAATTCTCTTGGTGACTGCTCAGTCTTCCTTTCCTCAAGCAAGCCACCGCTTTAATCTGTCTACGCTGATCGGCTTGGTGAACTAATTCCCTTCCAAGTCTGATACTCTCACTGCCCCCCTGCTTGCTTATTCGAGGATTCCCCGTGTTCTAAACATCACTGAATTTCATAGTACCTCGGTTGAATGCTTTTCTCAAATGTACTCATATTGCGGAAGAGATTCAGCGAAATGGACGTCTTTATTATCATTTAAGAAAATGGTTCGAACAAATAGACAAAATCAATGTCTTTTTTTTTTTTAAATGCAGGATCAAATAAACTAGGAGGAATAACTTCATTAATCGGAGTATTGCTTTCTTCTTTGGCCTTTGGTTCTTCACTGTTATCCCTTATCTTAATGCAAGAAACCTGGGTGGTTGAGTGGCTTTATGGTTGAGGGTTCATGTGTGTGTTGGGTTGTTCTTTTTCTGGATTGGGTATTTTATGGGAGTCAATGAGGTTCCGGACCTCATGCCTAAGGCGGGTACAATTGTCAGTGTCATGGCCTTTTTCTTGATGGAACTGACAATACTGGTTTAGGTTGAGGTATGGTGGCACAGGGTTCGGAAATGGTCTAGGTTCCAAAGGTTTTAGGAGTCCTTGCATTTTCAGCTTTTCAAATACATTTGACAAAGGCCTACCAAGATTGGAGAATCGCCTGTTCTTGACGGTAGCGACCTCGGCAGTAGCGGGCTTGGTCTCAGAAGGCCCCCCAAAAGTTCTTCTATTATGGCCATAAAACTTTCTATTTTCAGCCTCTTCTTCCTCAATATCCATGACAGTTTCCCTCAACTGTCGAAAATCAGAAATCATCGAAGTCATCCTCCTCAGCTTACTATAAATAGAGGGCTTGGTGCCCTTGATGATCATTTTGATTTGGTCCTTCTCTGAGGGCCGAGTCTGCATTTTCAAAAGCTGGCTTCTCCAGCGATCCACATACTCTTTGAAACTTTCCTCTGGCTTCTGCTTAGTATTCTCCAAATCACGGAGTGACAATTCAATCTCTAAGTCCGTAACATACTGCTTCAGAAAGGCATCAGCTAGTTCCTTCCAATCTTCCTTAACCTTCTTCTTAAGGTTATGATACCAAACCACAGGTGCCCCCTCGAGTGACATCCCAAACATCTTTTGGACTTGGCGCTGTGATAGGCCCATTGAACTCATGACTGAGACATATTGCTGCAGATGGACCCTCGGGTCTCCGTTCCCATTAAACTTGGCCATGTCGGGCATTTTAAACTGAGCTGGCAGCTGTTCTCCGAAGGTCATTGCCTCATAATCTAGCAAATCCTCGTTCTTACCCCTCATTTTGCGGGTAACTGTTTCAACCTGATCCAGAAGCTTATGAAATTCTGCCTGAGACCCAATCACTCTGCCTGTTGCATATTCTGCCATGTCATCATCAAAAGTGGGGACATCATCCCCTAACCCATTCGGAGGCTCCTCACGCCTTACATTCTCAGAATTTCCCCCAGCACGGGGCACAGCTATACCAGCCATAGCAGTAGTCAAAGCTTGCAACTGTTCAGTAATCTTGGCGAAACCATTTTCCAACTGATCTATCCGGGATACTTCAGTATCTGATTCACTCATGTCTGTTCTCAGTATTTTGGTGAGTCTTCCCTTTTCCCTAACCCAACGGGAGTCTATGATGGCTTTTAGAACACAAGGGTTAGCATGATGTATGTATGCATGAGGTGCATGAGATGCATGTAACATATATAATATACTAAATCAATTAAAATTTTCACACAAATCGGCCCGTTACCATTTTAGAATTTTTCGGGCTAATTGTCACAGGAGTGAACCCATCCCAGTTTAAATGGCCCAACGAGTTCACATCTTATGACAAGGAGCCCAACTAAAGCCAAATGGTAATGTTCCGAACACAAGTACAAAGTGGCCCATCAACACTTAGACGCCTTTGGCCCAATAGTCATGAGATACGTTCTTGTCCCAGTTTAAATGGCCCAACAAGCCCATATCCTATGGCAAATGGTCCAAACGGATCCAAACGACGATGTTCCCAAACACAAGCATAGAAGAAAGATAATGCAAACGTAATAATTTCTACAGTATGGCCCATCAACACTTCAGAAGCTTTGGGCCTAATAGTCATAAGGTACGAACTTGCCCCAGTTTAAATGGCCCAACAAGCCCGCATTTCTGACAATAGTCCAACTGTATCCAAATGAGGATAGTCCACAAGCACATACTCAAGGAACTAATTGCTACTTTAGCCAACCCGGTCTATGGGTGGGTTAGTAAGAGTATAGACAAAGGCTCTCACTGGCGAAGGATGGCCCACAACTAGGTCTCCCCACTCAAGGGTTCGAGCAACCAAGTGAGCGCACCCCTTTTTTATACACTAAGGTACGTGCCAATGAGCTATGGTGTGTGACAGACTGTCAAATGGATTTCCCGTTGTAGATCCCCCAGAGGGAAGGTGGAGCGAGGCTCACTTAAATACCCAAGCCTCTTAGGCTCTTATCGCTTGTTGTCAGGAATAAACAACGAGTCCTCCAAATTAGTCCATCACAATAGGCTACGAGTAGATGGCTATCTAGGTGCCTTCACAGCTTTTCCTTCTAGAAAGGTAGTGAATGAAGGAAGACACCAAACCATTACCTAGCCTCAAAATGCCTTTGATTAAACCCTCACTTTATCCACTATAGACACGGTCAATTAAAACATAAATCCAAACATCACAAGTCAATATTTCGGGGCCAATTCTCTATCCCCAGTGGAGTTTCCAGACTGTGGGAACACAGAACCTGGGCGACGCTGTTCTGTCCTAGGCTCGCGGCCTAGTTGGGAGTACGGAGTAGCCACGGGGGACTAAACCGGAGAGTAATGGAGTCGCCACCCGGTGTGAACCGGGAAAATGAGATTTAAGGCCGCACTCACCCCTCGCAAGGGAAGACCTCAAACCGTTGGGTTCGGAATGGTCCCTTACTTAGTCACTTGTAATAAAAGGATTTATGTAATAATTTAACCAGGCTTAAATAACATTTATTTCCAAAAATATCATGCTTCTAAATTCATATGCATACATCAACAAGTTCATCACAACATGCAACATCACATGGCAATCTCATGAACATATTTCAATCCTATAATATGGAAAACTAAGAACAACCTAATCATGCTTGAGTACTATCTCATGAACCTATTAACCAAATAACATGCTAACAACCTAATCATGCTTGAATACAATCCCGAGAACACATAGAATGGATAAATTCAGGGATACAAATAATATGGTTGGCTATATAACACAAGAAAGATCAACCAAGAGGCAATTATGTATGAATATGATAAGACAGACTCAGTTCAGTGTGTGCGTGTTCGTGTAGCGTTCGTAAACGCGTTCGAACGGTAAACAGAAGGTTCGCGTTCGTGTGGCGTTTGATAACGCGTTCGAACGGAAATGAAACAGAATGCTCGCGTTCGTATGGCGTTTGATAACGCACTCGAATGGAAATGAAACAAAATGTTCACGTTCGTATGGCATTCGTGAACGCGTTCGAACGGAAATGAGACCTGATGCATGATAAGGCAAAAATGCATGCGCGTTCGAGTTGCGTTCATAAACGCGTTCGAACGGGAACAGACCTGATGCATGAAATGGGACGCAATACATAAACAACAAAATAAAGGGGCGCGGTGAAGTACTGCCGTAAAGGTGGCCTTTTGGGGGCTCTTGATCTCTCAAAGAGAGGACATTTAGACCAACATACTAAGCCCATGCGCGTCACATCACATCATGCATACAAACATAAAGGCAATCATATTTAACTAAGTATGTCCGATTGAACGTGTCTTGCATCCAACCGAACACACATCAACCGGCGCGGCAAAGCATCGTGGTAAAGGGCTTTAACCCTTCCCCATAGGGATCTTTCATTCCACTTACTAAGCCCATGCGCTCGATTGAACCATGCATAAATAAGCAACATGCATAATTTAGGTGACGAAAAATAAATAAATAAATGAAAGCAACACAAAACAAGAGAAGGTGCCGTTTACTTAAGTGGTACGTGGAGTTGTATCCCAAGTACAGACCGCACTACCGTCCATTCGGATTCGGCTACGGAATTTACCTCTGGGTTTCCATCCTATATACCACAAGAGACGACACTCTTCCATTTCATTCAAGCCACAACATGCATCCATAAACGACTCTCATGCTAATAGAATTCAATGATAAAAAAAACGAATATAAACCAATGAAAAAGTGCCCTCAGGTCTAACCTTTTAAATCACCTCTCGGATGTACGGTACACGATCGTCGGAAGGGTGGATGCTCCGCAACTCTCCCGGTTCACTGGTTCACTGTTCTCGTTCGTTGTCTTACTGCTTTGAGTCGTCGTTCTCCATCGTTTGCTACTGTTTCCTTGTGGTTTCGCTGTCGTTTCCTCTTTATCTTTTGCTTACTGTTTTTTGGTGTGTTCTTCCTGTAATTTTTCTGTGTGTTGTGTATGAGCTAGGGACTAAGGTTGAGAAGGTTGGTGAAGGGTTCTTTTTATAGGCAAAGGGTTGGGCTTGACAAGGAAAGGGATTTGGCTAATTAAAGAGGGATTTGATTTGGTGTTGGACAAGGAAAGCAAGGGATTTGATTTGGTGTTGGACAAGGAAAGCAAGGGATTTGATTTGGTGATGGACAAGGAAAGCAAGGGATTTGATTTGGTTTGGTTTAGGAATACAATATTTTAGATTGGTAATTGTCTTATTAGATTAGGAAGTCAAATATATGATTGGCTTTAATTGGTTATGATATATTTTAATTAGGTATATCTTCTTTTTAGTTTTAGTATATAATATATTCAAATTATTTAAATTAGGCATGATTTTAGTTTAAGTTTGGTAAATGCTTTATTTAATTGGTAAATGGTTTAAATATTTTATTTAATGTTTAATGTTTTAAATTAATATTTATTTATTTAATTTGGGATGTGTTTTATGGGCTTTGGGGGGCTAAGTGGGCTGGATGTGAGGCTAGCAGCAAAACCAGAATTACCGACACCGTTCGAACGCTTCCTCGAACGCGGCACGAACGCCGGCAATCCGTTTGACGTTCGAACGTAAACACGAACGCAGCACTAACGAAAACAGTGAACCTTGTTTATTCTGAATTTCCCCTTCCGATGTCCGTTTCCCGTGACCTCCGTGACTTAAAAGGTAGTGTCTCCAAAATGAGACTCATCATAGGGACTTATGTGTAAAAATGCAGTGCCTACACGCTCCCATTAACCTTCTTATATACACAAGAATCATCTTCATTTTTGAATTAAATCATATACCAATATGATTTCATCAAAACGTTGGTTCCAAGAACGCAATGCTTGTTTCAATCCATAAATGGATCGATTTAACTTGCAAGCCTTGTTTGCATGTTTTGGCACGACAAAACTGTCAGGATGTTGCATACAAATATCCTCCAAAAGGTTTCCGTTAAGCAAAGAGATTTTGGAGTCCAGCTGTCATATTTCATAAATGAAATATACAGCAATAGCAAGCATTATCCGAATGGATTTAATCATGGCAACTTGTGAAAAAGTTTCGTCGTAATCAACACTATGTCGTTGACGATACCCTTTCTGTACAAGCCTAGTTGCGTACATTTGTATGTTTCCATCAATGTCTGTCTTCCTTGAAGACCCATTTAGTACCAATAGGCACAATGTCTTCTGGTACATCAACCAGTATCCAAACTTGGTTGGTATACATGGAATCCATTTCGGACTTCATGGCACTTTTCCATAAAAAGAGTCGATACCTTGTATCACTTCCTCATACGTAGTCGGTCCATCTTCCTCAATAAGATTAATATCTACATGAGGTGAGATCAGAAACCCATACCTCCCAGGTTGTTTTTGACTCTCTCCGACATACACGGTTCTTGTGTATTCGAAGATTGTGGTACAGTTTCATCACTGATGACCTGTTCATATTCCGTAAGGGATCGGTGCCTGGAATAGTACCACTCCGATTTTCATCGAGTTCTATTTTCCTCTCATTTACCATTGCATATAGGAATTCTTTTTCGAGGAAACCGTATGGAGAGCAACAGATACATTGTTCTCTTGTGAGTTGTATAAGTACTATACTTTGGTTTCCCTAGGATAACCTACAAATAGGCACTTATCCGATTTGGGTTCTAGTTTGGTATCATCCAAACGTTTAGAGTATGCCCAGTATTCCCAAATCTTCAAGAATGAGAAACCCGATTTCTTTCTTATTCATATCTAATATGAAGTCTGTTTAACAGATTTTCATGGAACCTTATTCAAAATAAGTATTGCACTGATTAATGCGTATCTTGTAAAGGAAATTGGTAGCTCAGAGTGACTCATCATTAACCTTACCATATCCAATAAAGTTCGGTTTCTCCGTTCAGACACACCACTCAATTGAGGTGTTCCGGGAAGATTCCACTATGAAAGAATACCATACTCTTTCAAGTAATCTTGAAACTCATATGTTTAAGTATTATCCACCATGGTCCAACCGTAATGTTTTAATACTTTTACCGGTTTGTTTTTCTACTTCATGTCGAAACTCTTTGAATTTATCAAAAGTTTCTGATTTGTGTTTCATAAGATACACATAACCATAACGCGATGCAACATCCGTACAGGTTACGAAGTATTAATATCCACTTCTAGCCTAGCTAGATATGGGCCCACTTACGTCACTATGAACGAGGGCTTACAGATCGGTGGCTCGTGCACATTTACCTCTAAAAGGTGTTTTAGGCACTTTACCTAATAAACAAGATTCACAGACATCATTTGAATTAGGATCAAATACGTCCTAGTATCCATTCTTCGAAAGTGTGGATATACGAGTCTTGTTAATGTGTCCTAGATAACAATGCCACAAATAAGTCTCATTTGATTTATTCAATTTGAGACTTTTGTTTGTCATGTTATATCTTTGAGATTCATTTATATTCGAAATATAAATATTGTTATTCATATCTAATGTGTTTATCTCAATATCATATTTATAGACAAAACACATGGTGTTTCAGAACATAAAGGTATACCCCCAACAGGTTAAACTAGATACAGAGATAATGTTCTTAGTCAAACTAGGTACATTTTAACAGTCTCTTAATTTTAAGTACATGCCCCAAGGGCAGTTCCAAAACTTAGGTTCCTACAGCTAAAACAGCGACTTCCGTCCCATTTTCGACTTGTAGGTCGATCTCATTTGAAGCCAGTCTCCTGTTTATCAGCAGATCCCGCACATCAGTACATATGTATGTTCCACATCCAGTATCAAAAATCCAATTTTAAAACTGGTAGTGAACATATTTATAACAAACTTACCTGAAGCCGGAGCCTTGCCCCGCTTTCACTTCCTTCATGTCTGCCTTGTCCATACGGCAATCACGCTTCTAGTGACCCTGTTTTCCACAGCTTAGGCAGACATCTTGGGATATGTTCTTTGTCTTCCAAGAAGACTGTGACGATTTAGCCTTGCCATTTTCTTCACACCCCAGTAGTCTTCGGCCAAGCCTTGGCTTTCAGGATTTTCGAAGTAAGATGTACCTTGCACTTCTTGCCTTTTAGAGGCTATGGCTGTGCTTCCTTGAGCATAGCCATTAACTCTCCAATAGTTCTCTCTTGGTTCATCATGTTGAAGTTCATGAGGAACCCGCTCCAGCATTCGGGCAGAGACTGTAAGTTCAAATCTATGGAAGTCTCGGCCTCATAGGTAATGCCCAGCTTACCTAGCTGTTCGATGTCAGCAATCATCTATGACACCTAGTGCTCGACAGACGTACCCTCTGACATACGCGAGCGAAAGAGCTACTTTTGCAATTCGTATTTCTAAGATCTAAGGTTAGATCTATGAAGATCCTTTAATTTCAACATCATGGTATAATGATCTAATCCTTAGTTCTGACGACGAAATTAAAGAGTCATTGCAGCAAGCATAACAGATTGAGCACTAAAGTTATCCTCACGATGAGTCTTCCAAAGCTCATGCTCTACTATTTGCTCAACTCCGAGCTCAGGCCCGAGAGGTTTCTCTATCAAATAGAGTAACTTCTCAGCTCCCAGGACTGTCCTGAGATTCAATTCCCAATTTGAAAATTTGAGCCGTTAAAGACATTTTCACCCAGGATTATGTCTTTTGACGTTAATCTTTCAGGTTATCTTGATTGCTATAGTCCAACTATCCAATCAACGATTACAGGTACAATCTAATGTAATGATTAATATAGTCTAACTATATAATTAACTACAATTTGATTGGTTACATTCAAATGTATTGATTACTATAGTCCAACTATATAACCAACTACAAATGAAGTAGTTTGAATACAGTCCAACTGTTCAATTAAAACAACAATTGAATATAAGTCCAACTAATATATTTATATATAATTAATGACGAAAAATAAAATGAACGCGTATTGGAAAGTATCTAAACGAAATTGAAAATTTAATACTTGTCTCCCACTATTTTTTGGCGAGCCTCTAACCCTATGTGGAGTACTCGGGAAACCTAGTTTCCTAGTGGGCTAGATGATGAGTGGTAATTATATCACTATTTCCCACTCATTTGACCTAATATTTTGTATAGTTTCTTGAGTTTTGTGAATATTTTTATGTGTTTTGTGTTATTTTGTAGATAAATAAAGTTTCAGGACACTCTGGAAGTGATTTGGGCCAAAACAGTGAAAATTGGACGAAAATGGCAAAATAGTCATTTCTCACGTAAAGACGCGCAAGCCTTTGGCGTCGCGACGCCTAACGTACGCCGAACAGTGCTAACGTGCACCGGGTCCACAAGTCAGAATCTGAGAAATTTGACTTTGCTAACGTGTCACCATCATAGCCGATCTGCTAACGTGCGCCATGCCACGTGTCATCATCTTATGGTGCCAATAGTCGCCATCGCCACGTGTCACCATGTGTCACTCCACTTGTCAGCCACGTCATCATCCACATCATCAGTTGACGGAGTCAAAATGCCACGTCATCGCCATGTCATCATCAACCAATCACAGCGTGCCACGTGTCGTAATTCTATGGTGCCGACGGTCACTTTCGTCACGTGTCACCACGTCAGCACCACGTCAGCATCAATTATTTGCTCAATTATCCGAAATCGACACGTGGCGGATAAGAATCTGAGCCGACCAATCAGAAGCCGCCACATGTCGCAATAATTGAGATCTCAGCCGCCTTGCCACGTGTCGTCTTATCTCCTTATCCAGAATCGCCACGTGTTATCACCTTAACAAGCCACGTCAAAAGAGGCTGGCGTCGCGACGCCCAGAGCTTATCCGCGCCTATAAATTGAGCTCGAGGTTTCAGTTTCAAATGACCATTCTCTCTGAATTCTCTGATGTAAATATAGAGTTTTCTATCTAGTTTCTTTTAATTTTTAGTTTTGTAATTAATTTTAATTACGTTCTGTAATAATAGTAATTTACTTTCTTTACTTTTTACAATTTTTACTATTCACTATGAGGAGGTAACTTCCCCCTGCTAGGGTGAAAGGTAATTCTTTTATTATTGCTATTTAGATTAATCTCCCTTAAATATAATATATTCACTATTTAAAATATTGACCTAAAAAGGATACCGCCAGATTGGTCGGTTGGTAATTCATTTTAATCTGGTTTAAATCTGACTAATCAAGGATACCGCCAGATTGCTCGGTTGGTAATTAAATTTTCTTACCGCCTATATGGCAGATTTATTTTGGTTCCGTCTTTATGGCTGGTTGGACTTAATTTGACTTAATCAGGTTTACCGCCTATATGGCTGGTTGGTAAAATAATCACAAGTTAATATATTATATTAAGGGAGATATCTAAATAGTAATTAGTAAAAGTTGATCCTTTTACCTTAGCATTTTATTTTATTGTAATTTACTTTTCAGCTTTTACTTTATGTCTTTTACTTTTCAGCATTTTTACTTTATGTCTTTTACTTTTAAGTTTTTACTAGCCCTAGTTATGTGTTAGTTATCTGGGGTTGTGATGACTTCTAATATCACCGGTTTATAAGGGGTTATTTTATAATTTGGGTAATTTAAAGGTTTACTTATTAAGTCTTAAGCTTAATGCTTCTTGTTGTCTGATCACCAATAAGATTGATGTGGTAAATCTAAAATAAACTTGACAAAGGAATTTTAGGTTTCAGCCTTAGACTTAATAGCCAACGATCTTCCTTGAGGATAAATAACCCATTAATAGATTTCCTTACATGATAGACATATACCTGTCAGGCGGGGGTAGCCATAATTGGAACTTAAACTTAATGAATCCAGATGGTAAAGTGATTTATTACACAACATAAAATAATCACTTCATCTTTTTAAAGATATTAGAAAGATTCACAACCCTAGATCTTTGAGTCTTTTGTTATTTTCCTTAGTATTTTCTTTTGTTTATTTTATTTATTTTAATTAAGGAAAACCACATTCAACCAATCAAACAATCATTCTCTTCTCTATTTAATTAGATATTTGTAAATAAATAGTATCAATAATTAATAACAACAGTAGGAATTAAGTCCTCGTGGGATCAATATTATTATACTACTTGAACGATACGTGCGCTTACGTTATACGTTTGTGTTTATGCCGGTTAAGTTCTTGGCGCCGTTGCCGGGGACTTATTTTTCTTGAGTTATTAATTTTGAAGCTATCTAATTTACTTGTATCTAACTTATTTTTATCTGTAATTCTTATTTCTTTCTTTTGTTTTCAGGTGATTGAAAAATGGAACATTATTGGGAGGTTGAAAAATCACGAGCTTTACTAGAAGATACACCCCAAATCTGGGAGCAACAATCCCGTTTTCTAAGGCCTGTTGTCCAGCCCAACAACTATCACTGGATGTCAGAATCAAGCAATACTACATTTGCTCATCAGAACGAAATGGGGAGATGTGTGATTTATGATGGTAACCACCCGAGCGATCAATGCATATACTTTTCAGAGTGGCAGAATTATCAGAATAATTCAAGGTACGAAGAACCATCATATTTTCCATCTCATCCACCATCTACCTTCGATTTCCATCAACAATCAGAACCATCAGAGGAAGATCAGATGATTGACATGCTCAAAGATTGGGTCAAGAAACAAGACGAAAAGTTGGATACAATGCTTGAAACATGCCATAATCAATTTAAAAGTATTCAGAGACAATCAGAATTCATTCAGAGACTGACAGATCAAACGAGACAATTACCTCAAGAAGAATTATCAGATGAAACTGACAAAGTCTTCGAGTACCCAGAGATCCACAATGAAACCTTAACAGAGGAGGAGGCTGAACAGTATCAACAACCAGAGGTATCAGTCCAGGAGCCCAAACCAGCGAAGTCTCTATTTGACTTTTATTATTCAGATTCTGACGAGGATGAAGCTGATATATTTGTACCAACAACGGAGGATCAAACTTTAAATCCTCAAAATGAAGATCTTGGAGCATGCTTTACCATGATGTTTGATGAAGATCTACCTGAACCATCAATTACAGTCGAATCAGAGGATGAAGACCTAATGTCAGAAACATTTTTACATCATTAGGTTGACACTTATGGAGCATGTTTTTCACAGATGACAGATGAAGAACTGAACGAGGAAATTTTAAAATTCATCTGTGAAGAAAAGGTGGAGCAAGAAACAGAGAAAATGGAGGAGCAATTGTCAGACCAAATTGAAGATCTCAGGCATTCAGGAGAAACATCACTGTTTTGGGGAGTACAATTTAAAGATATCAACCAAAAGTTTGACATAATGGAACTTCCATTCCAAGTCAAGCACCATACGAGACCTCCTGATTTTATTTCTTTCTTTTCAGGAACCATTGGAGCGACAATGGTTAAAAAGGTGGCACAAGAACTGAATAGGACACAGGTCTTTTTGCCCTTTTACCGTTGGAAGAGACCCTTCAAAAGCATCGCTCACGGGATTATCTTTAATCGGACATCCAAAACGATGCTGAAACCTCATTAACAGATGGATTTCAGTCACGTCTGGCTGAAGACGAAAAATTTAGCGCTAGCAGGGAGGTAACACATGTAATTTGTTGTAAATTTCTATTTTTATATTTTGTGTATACATGTTGTAGAGTTTTTAATTTTGTGTGTTATTTTTGTAGGGAAAAGCACAAACGGAGCATTTTAAGATATAAGGAATGGTGTTTGGCAAAGATAAGAGATAATTCATTAGCGATGGCAGAGTAAGGAATGGATTCTTGAGACGCATCCTAATGAATTTATACTAAGCGAATGGCGTATTACGTACACAATTTCGTTGCCTTAATTATTGCTTTGATTTGCTTTTCTGTTGTAATTATCTTTCTTTTCGTAGACAGGATCCAGACTTTTTGACATTTCAAGATTTATTTTATTGTTTAGCTAACAATCGTCATTTGGAAGATACTAGTGCTATTATTACTCACCCTTTTCAGGTTCTATAAATTCAACTCATCATTGCACTTTTGAAGACATCCAGAGTAAAAAATGGAAGCCACTTCAAGAAGAGGAGTTGAAAACATCTGTGTGTTTTGCGGTACTAGTGTTGGTACTAAGCCACAATACGTAGAGGCAGCACAGGAATTAGGTCGAGTCTTAGCTGCAAGGAATATGCACTTAGTATATGGCAGAGGCAATCTTGGACTAATAGTGATTGTTTCAAAGGTTGTACAGGAAGGAGGCAGTCACGTTTTGGGAATCATCCCAAAACCCTTGGCAGAGGGAAATCTTATTGAACCATCAAACAGAGATAAACTGATCGTGCCAGGTATGTCTGAACGATTAGTAGAAATGATTAACCGTGCCGATGCTTTTATCGCTTTGCCAGGTGGCTTGGGCACATTGGAGGAAATTTTTATAGTGCTATCTTGGGCGAACCTGAACATACACCAGAAACCGCTTGGACTGTACAACGTTGATGGATTTTATGATTTTCTTTGTGTGTTTCTTGATTATGCCCGGAGAAATGGGTTCGTGTCAAAACCTATGAAAGAACTCCTCGTTACTGCCAGAACTGCTCCGGATCTAATTGACCAAATCTTAGCCTATGAACCACAAATTGACCCTATCATTTCAAAGATAAATTATTCCGAGGACGATCGTGGTAAGAGGCGTCGGATTAATCTAGATCTTAACCTTTAACTTTTCGTGTAGAATTTCAGCTAACCAGATATTATCTTCTAAACTCTTCTTCTACTGTTTAAGACATTGGGGACAATGTCTCATTTAGGTTTGGGGGAGGGAATTAGTTGATCAGTACCTTGTTTTTAGTTTGTGTGTTGTTTTTATTTTTAGTCTAAATTTTTTCGAAAAATACAAAAAAATTGAAACTTTTTCAAAAAATGACAAAACTATTTTGTGTTTTTGTATTTTTATTTTGGTTAAAAAGGTGAAATTGGTAAGAGATAGCTGAGTAAGGAGTTTTCACTCCTGAGACGTATCTTAAACCATTTTGAAACAAGTTAGTTTTTGTTTATTTCATTTTGAATTATTTTATTTGTAAATTCTCCATAAAACGGACTAAAATAGATCTTCATTTGCTCAGTTGGCAGATATTATCAACATGCATAGTAACGTGCGGACATAAGCTAAAATTGAAAAGTTTGTAATATTTAGTGCTCTAGTTTAATTGGAGGAAGCATCTCAAAAAGTGATGGAGTAAAAAAAAAATATGAGATCCGAGTTATTAAGTCTGTAAGGGTGTTTTAACACCTAGTGCCCTAAAACCAACTGGTTTGGGAGTCATTGGCCCAAAGCTCGTTACATGGATCAAAGATGCTGCAAAAATATATATATCTGAAGTCTGAGTAATTAAGTCCATAAGGGTGTCTTAACATCTGGTGCCCTAAAGCCAACTGGTTTGGGAGTCACCGACCCAACACTCGCTACACAGATGGAAGATATTGTATATAAATAAAAATAAAAAAAAAATCAGAAAAATTATTCCATTACTGCAAAAAGGTGTGAATTCCGATAAAATTTTAGGACAAAAATATTACTCTCTTATCAACTGCACTTATTACTGTAGTGGGCAAAAATGAGTTGTTTAATATTTTGTTGGCTGTGTATATGGAGAATGGTAAATATAATCGGAGAATTTACTTATTCAGTAATATAGAAAGAAACAAAACAACTAGTAACTTGGAGTAGAAATTTCACCTAATTAGTCACTAACTTCTTTATTCTCTTTTCGCTTGTATTTTTGCTTTTGTGTGCATTAGTTTCACTACCTTTTTACTTTTGTAAAATGTTTGTGGGTATCATTACTGTAAACCCTCACGAGACTACAACTCGTCCACTAGGGACACCTAGGGGTTTAAAGGCTTGTTGCATACGCTAAATGAAACCGTGATTCCTACGAAAATGGCTTAGTTAAAATTTATTTTAAAGATGTTTATGTTATTTTATTCTGTGTTTTGCTCGAGGACTAGCAAAATGTTAGGTTTGAGGGTGTGATGAGTGGTAATTATATCACTATTTCCCACTCATTTGACCTAATATGTTTTTATAGTTTCTTGAGTTTTGTGAATATTTTGATGTGTTTTGTGTTATTTTGTAGATAAATAAAGTTTCAGGACACTCTGGAGCTGATTTGGGCCAAAACATTGAAAATTGGACGAAAAGGGCAAAATGGTCATTTTTCGCGTCGGGACGCGCTAGCCTTTGGCGTCGCGACGCCTAACATGCACCGAACAGTGCTAACGTGCGCTGGGTCCACAAGTCAGAATCTGAGAAATTTAACTTTGCTAACGTGCGCCGTGCCACGTGTCACCATCACAGCCGATCTGCTAACGTGCACCATGCCACATGTCATCATCATATGGTGCCGATAGTCGCCATCGCCACATGTCGCCACGTGTCACTCCACTTGTCAGCCACATCATCGTCCACATCACCGGTTGACCGAGTCAAAATACCACGTCATCGCCACGTCATCATCAATCAATCACAGCGTGCCACGTGTCGCAATTCTATGGTGCCGACAGTCACTTTAGCCACATGTCGCCACATCAGCGCCACGTCAGCATCAATTATTTGCTCACTTATCCAAAATCGACACGTGGCGGATAAGAATCTGAGCCGACCAATCAGAAGCCGCGACGTGTCGAAATAATTGAGATCTCAGCTGCCTTGCCACGTGTCGCCTTATCACTTTATCCATAATCGCCACGTGTCATCACCTCAACAAGTCACGTCAAAAGAGGCTGGCGTCACGACGCTAAAGGCCTTGGCGTCGCGACGCCCAAAGCTTATCTGCGCCTATAAATTGAGCTCGAGGTTTCAGTTTCAAATGTACCATTCTCTCTGAATTCTCTAATGTAAATATGGAGTTTTCTATCTAGTTTCTTTTAGTTTTTAGTTTTGTAATTAATTTTAATTACGTTCTGTAATAATAGTAATTTACTTTCTTTACTTTTTACAATTTTTACTATTCACTATGAGGAGGTAACTTCCCCCTGCTAGGGTGAAAGGTAATTCTTTTACTATTGTTATTTAGATTAATCTCCCTTAAATATAATATATTCACTATTTAAAATATTGACTTAAAAAGGATACCGCCAGATTGGTCGGTTGGTAATTCAATTTAATCTGGTTTAAACCTAACTAATCGAGGATACTCTAGATTGGTCGGTTGGTAATTAACTTTTCTTACCGCCTATATGGCAGGTTTATTTTGGTTCCGCCTTTATGGCTGGTTGGAATTAATTTGACTTAATCAGGTTTACAGCCTAAATGGCTGGTTGGTAAAATAATCACAAGTTAATATATTATATTAAGGGAGATATCTAAATAGTAATTAGTAAAAGTTAATCCTTTTACCTTAGCATTTTATTTTATTGTAATTTACTTTTCAGCTTTTACTTTATGTCTTTTACTTTTCAGCATTTTTACTTTATGTCTTTTACTTTTAAGTTTTTACTAGCCTAAGTTATGTGTTAGTTATCTGGGGTTGTGATGACTTCTAATATCACCGGTTTATAAGAGGTTATTTTATAGTTTGGGTAATTTAAAGGTTTACTTATTAAGTCTTAAGCTTAATGCTTCTTGTTGTCTGATCACCAATAAGATTGATGTGGTAAATCTAAAATAAACTTGACAAAGGAATTTTAGGTTTCAGCCTTAGACTTAATAGCCAACGATCTTCATTGAGGATAGATAACCCTTTAATAGATTTCCTTACAGGATAGACATATACCTGTCGGGCGGGGGTAGCCATAATTGGAACTTAAACTTAATGAATCCAGATAATTTGGTTGACATAAACATATGGTTCAATTGGGTTAAACTGGGTATTTGCGTCTGACCATCGACGGAGGCTTTCGCATAATTTCGTGTTCCAGGTTAGTAAACCGATTTATTACACAACATAAAATAATCACTTCATCTTTTTAAAGATATTAGAAATATTCACAACCCTAGATCTTTGAGTCTTTTGTTATTTTCCCTAGTATTTTCTTTTTTTTTATTTTATTTATTTTAATTAAGGAAAACCACATTCAACCAATCAAACAATCATTCTTTTCTCCATTTAATTAGATATTTGTAAATAAATAATATCAATAATTAATAACAACAGTAGGAATTAAGTCCTTGTGGGATCGATATTATTATACTACTTGAACGATACGTGCGCTTGCGTTATACGTGTGTGTTTACGCCGGTCACTAGAATCCCGTTAAATAGCACACAACCTTGACTTTGGCCAACAAGTTGTATGAAACTTAACTAGGTAGATCTCTAAGATCAATTGGATCCCATCCAATTCCTAGATCCAGTAGGTGGACCTCCAAGTCCGAAACATATATCCAATATATGTAAATATATCCAATATATTTCCTAACCTTTTTCCTCTGAATCAACTAAGCCTTGGCTTTGGCTCAACAAACTTAATGATTCCAGTTAAGCGTGACCCATTGACAGTGGGAAAGCTTCGTAATCGAAGTCGATGAACTAGAAGTGACCTTGACTTTGGCCAACAAGTCACAACCGCCCAAGACATACGATATGGAACAAAACTTACGCGGTTGAAACACATTCGCGATGGACAAAGGTCTTGACTTTGGCCAACAAACAAATGCCATTCTTGGATCTTGAGAGAGAACCACTCAATGGAAGGAAAAACGCTTAATATTGTATTGAGGGTTTTTTTCGCGTAAATTGGCAACCAATTTATTATCTTTGATTAGGTCTCATCATACACCCTTCAACATGCATTCTAAAAGCATAATAAGGCGCGATTAAAATTTAAAATAATGATATACGGATGGATATATAACAAATTGTTCCTAGAACAAATCTCTCCATTTCCTCTCTCCCGCTAGCACTATTCATACTTCTACCCAATTACATAATACTTCTAAAGAAACCTCATTTACATTGAGGGAAATTGGTGAGAAGAGAAATACAAAGAGAATAGAGATAATAGGCTGGACACGCAAGTCCAATTTAAATAAATTCTAAATTTATTACAATAATTTCCAAAATTGCCCTCACCCATCTAATACCCATCTGATATACATTATTCATACAATACATCCAAGTATCACATATATCATGTTATTCAATCAATCTAATCCAATTAATTAATCTTTGAATTAATGACCATCCAATGTTCAAACAATGATTTGATTTGCGCGAGTCCAACTCGTTTAAGAATAAATACTCAAAGTACGTATTCTTGAATTATATCGAACTACAATTTCAAATCCAATTTAAATTGTATCTAATATTAAGTCATGTTTAATTCCAAATTAAACAATTACACTTTCAATAGTGCCTTTTAGACTTGGATTCCAAATCCAATCTTAACGAGTCTCAAAGGCCCAATTAGTATCTAATACTATTCAATTAAAGTCCAATGGGCTTTCAATTAATTCTTTAGGCATTATTATTTAATTAAATAATAATACCTAGCAAAATTATTACGAAAGTCGCTTACGAATTAATTCCAAATTAATTTGTTCGCTTGAATTAAAATCCAATTTAATTCCGCTTTGAAATCTAATTTCATTTAATATATCCAATATATTATTTTAGCTCAATTAAATAAATTAAATAGTAAAATCCAATTTAACTATTAAATTTACTTTGCCGATTAATTCCAAATTAATCGCGTTCTCTCTTCTAGTCGAATTAATCCCAGATTAATATTACCGTAATTAATCCTAGATTAATTTTCTCTCTCTCATAATTAATCCCAGATTAATTCTGTTCGAGTCAAATGTCATCGATAAATCTTTAGGAGGCGACCCAAGAGATCCCTGGATATGTGGGCAGTAAATACGGTTATCGGACTATCCGAATATGTGCGTACCCGGTACCACGTTCTTACCAATTTACAAGACATGGTTGGCTTCATAGCAAAGCACCGTGCCTACCTAATTCTCCAGAAATATTCTTTTAAGGAATACATGATCTTTGTCAAGCGTATTATACATAGTATTGCGCATTGCGATCCAGTATCAGATGTCACATGCTAGGCCTGGGGTTGGAGTTGTGTTTGCCTCGTACGAAGCATATATCGGATCACTAGCAACTAGTCTCTTTATAATCGAAAAGCCATGACCTAGTCATACTTTCCCGATGGCTATAGCACTATAGAGTACCAGTTCTGTATCCATGCGTGATCATCATCTCCATATGAGTGAAGTGATACTTCCATCTTGACATCACACATAATACACTACGATTCTCAGTATACCCAGAAGAGGCGTACACAGAACCTGTTAAAGCCCCGGACGATCAAAACCAAAGTATACTGATTGTCGCAAGTATTAGCGATGCAAGTCTCAGGTTAAGACCATATACACCTAACCTTATTCGGATTCCCATAGACACATAGTCATACTACCAATGGGATTCCGAGGGGTCTATCCAGAGCGAAGCTGTTCCCGTACCATCGGTAAACAGAACCTCCTATGACACTTGCATGAGTATCCAATACCCAAATATATGAGAACTATGTCGTTAAGATTCTATAACGCGTACAAGTGTAATACTAGCCTATTCCGCATTATCGATATCCAGTCTCGATAATACTACGACTATGGATATTTAATGATTAAACCTTACGTGGATTAATATTGTCTCATATCTTATTAATTTGGTACTAATCATATGGACTTTTATCATTTATATATCCAGGTAATCCAATTACAAATGATAAAAGAGCAATTTTCTTTGTCACATAGTTAATTTTGTACAAGAACACCATGTTCTTTACAAAATAGTGATGCTATGAGTCATAATTATCCAACAATCTCCCACTTGGCCTATAGCCAATCACTCAAGTGTCCAACACTGAACTATGTACGGGTCGCTCAAACTTCTGCTGAGAAATAGCTTTCGTCAGCAGATTTGCAAGGTTATCATCTGACGCGATTTATTCGATCATCACATCGCCATGATGTATGATCTAACGAATCAGATGAAACAGTTGAAGTACATACTTGGATCGTTGATGAGACCGCGGTTCCTTAGCCTATGCTGTAGTCCAGCTCAGCTGCTAACAGAACTACTCCTAATCCAATTAGGAATATATAGATCCAAAATGCTTCTTTTGCTGCCTCGGCTGCATCAATATTCCGCTTTTATTGTTTAATCGGCAACATTATCTTGCTTGGAAGATTTACAGCTCACTGTTCCGTTGTTCAAACAAAATATGTACCCTTATTGCAACTTACATTCGTCTTTATCGATTTGGAAACTTGCAGCGGTGAACCCAGTCACCTCAAGTTCTCTTTTACCCACATTCTCAGAAAGCATCCTTAGTTCATCCAAGATACTCAAGGATGTTCTTTACTCAATCCAATGACCATCACTTGGATGGGCCTCATTGCGTCTACATATGCTCAAAGCATATGAGACATCAGGTCGCGTACATTTCATAACTTACGAGCTCTGGGAGAGTGTCAGCAGCTTTCTAGATCTATCCCAATAGATCTTTATTCCTAGAATAAAGTCTGCTTCTCCCATGTATTTCATGGAGAATTTTAATGAAAGCCAAGCTTTCACCGATTATTGTATGGGAATGTTATTACCGAGAAATAATACATCATCAACATAAGGACAATGATTGTCAATGCGCTCCCACTAACCTTCTTATATACACAAGAATCATCTTCGTTTTTGAATTAAATCATATACCATTATGATTTCATCAAAACGTTGGTTCCAAGAATGCAATGCTTGTTTCAATCCATAAATGGATCGATTTAACTTGCAAGCATTGTTTGCATGTTTTGGCATGACAAAACCGTCAGGATGTTGCATACAAACATCCTCCAAAAGGTTTCCTTTAAGGAAAGTGGTTTTGGAGTCCAGCTATCATATTTCATAAACGAAATATGCAGCAATAGCAAGCATTATCCGATTGGATTTAATCATGGCAACAAGTGAAAAAGTTTCATCGTAATCGACACTATGTCGTTGACGATACCCTTTATGTACAAGCCTAGCTGCATACATTTGTATGTTGCCATCCATGTCTGTCTTCCTTGAAGATACATTTAGTACCAATAAGCACAATGCCTTCTGGTATATCAACTAGTATCCAAACTTGGTTGGTATACATGGAATCCATTTCAGACTTCATGGCACTTTGCCATAAAAGGAGTCGATACTATGTATCACTTCCTCATACGTAGTCAGTCCATCTTCCTCAATAAGACTAATATCTACATGAGGTGAGATCAGAAACCCATACCTCACAGGTTGTCTTTTGACTCTCTCCGAAATACGCGGTTCTTTTGTATTCAAAGATTGTGGTACAGTTTCATCCCTGATGAACTGTTCATGTTCCGTAAGGGATCGATGCATATAATAGTATCTCTCTGATTTTCATCGAGTTCTACTTTCCTCCCATTTACCACTGCATATAGGAATTCTTTTTCGAGGAAAACTGCATGGAGAGCAACAAATACATTGTTCTCTTGTGAGTTGTATAAGTACTATACTTTGCTTTCCCTAGGATAACCTACAAATAGGCACTTATCCAATTTGGGTTCTAGTTTGGTATCATCCAAATGTTTAGAGTATTCCCAGCATTCCTAAATCTTCAGGAATGAGAAACCCGATTTCTTTCTTGTTCATATCTAATATGAAGTCTGTCTAACATATTTTCATGGAACCTTATTCAAAATAAGTATTGCACTGATTAATGCGTATCCTGTAAAGGAAATTGGTAGCTCAGAGCGACTCATCATTAACCTTACCATGTCCAATAAAGTTCGGTTTCTCCGTTCGGACACACCACTCAATTGAGGTCTTCTAGGAGGAGTCCACTATGAAAGAATACCATACTCTTTCAAGTAATCTTGAAACTCATATGTTTAAGTATTATCCATAATGGTCCAACCGTAATGTTTTAATACTTTTACCGGTTTGTTTTTCTACTTCGTGTCGAAACTCTTTGAATTTATCAAAAGTTTCCGATTTGTTTTTCATAAGATACACATAATCATAACGCGATGCAACATCCCTACAGGTTACGAAGTATTGATATCCAATTCTAGCCTAGCTAGATATGGGCCTACTTACGTCACTATGAACGAGGGCTAACAGATCGGTGGCTCGTACCTTTACCGCTAAAAGGTGTTTTAGGCACTTTGCCTAATAAACAAGATTCGCAGACATCATTTTAATTAGGATCAAATCCGTCCTAGTATCCATTCTTCGAAAGTGTGGATATACGAGTCTTGTTAATGTGTCCCAGACAATAATGCCACAAATAAGTCTCATTTGATTTATTCAATTTGAGCCTTTTGTTTGTCATGTTATATCTTTGAGATTCATTTATATTCAAAATATAAATATTGTTATTCACATCTAATGTGTATATCTCAATATCATCTTTATAGATAAAACACCGGGTGTTTCGGAACATAAAGGTATACCCCCAACGGGTTAAACTAGATACAGAGATAATGTTCTTAGTCAAACTAGGTACATTTTAACAGTCTCTTAATTTTAAGTACATGCCCCAAGGGCAGTTCCAAAACTTAGGTTCCTACAGCTAAAACAGCGACTCTCGTCCCGTTTTCGACATGTAGGTCGATCTCATCCGAAGCCAGTCTCCTGTTTATCAGCAGATCCCGTACATCAGTACATATGTATGTTCCACATCCAGTATCAAAAATCTAATTTTAAAACTGGTAGTGGACATATTTATAACAAACTTACCTGAAGCCGGAGCCTTGCCTTGACTTCACTTCCTTCATGTCTGCCTTGTCCATACGGCAGTCACGCTTCCAGTGACCCCATTTGCCACAGCTTAGGCAGACATCTTGGGATATGTCATTTGTCTTCCAAGAAGACTGTGACGATTTAGCCTTGCCCTTTTCTTCACACCCCAGAAGTCTCCGGCCAAGCCTTGGCTTTCTGGAATGTCGAAGTAAGATGCGCCTTGCACTTCTTGCCCTTTAGAAGCTCTGGCTATGCTTCCTTGAGCATAGCCATTAAGTCTCCAAGAGTTCTCTCTTGGTTCATCATGTTGAAGTTCATGACGAACCCGCTCCAGCATTCGGGTAGAGATTGTAAGATCAAATCTATGGAAGTCTTAGCCTCATAGGTAATGCCCAGCTTACCTAGCTGTTCGATGTCAGCAATCATATACGACACATAGTGCTCGACAGACGTACCCTCTGACATACGTGAGCGAAAGAGCTTCTTTTACAATTCGTACTTCTAAGATCTAAGGTTAGATCTATGAAGATCCTTTAATTTCAACATCATGGTATAATGATCTAATCCTTAGTTTAGACGACGAAATTAAAGAGTCATTGCAGCAAGCATAACGGATTGAGCACTATAGTTGTCATCACGATGAGTCTTCCAAAGCTCATGCTCTACTATTTGCTCAACTCCGGGCTCAGGCCCGAGAGGTTTCTCTATCAAATAGAGTAACTTCTCAGCTCCCAGGACTGTCCTGAGATTCAATTCCCAATTTGAAAATTTGAGCCGTTAAAGACATTTTTACCCAGGGTTATGTCATTTGACGGTAATCTTTCAGGTTATCTTGATTGCTATAGTCCAACTATCAAATCAACGATTTCGGGTACAATCTAATGTAATGGTTAATATAGTCTAACTATATAATTAACTACAATTTCATTGGTTACATTCAAATGTATTGATTACTATAGTCCAACTATATAACCAACTACAAATGAAGTAGTTTGAATACAGTCCAACTGTTCAATTAAAACAACAATTGAATATTAGTCCAACTAATATATTTATATATAATTAATGACGAAAAATAAAATGAGCGCGTATTGGCAAGTATCTAAACGAAATTACAAATTTAATACTTGTCTCCTACTGTTTTTCGGCGAGCCTATAACCCTCTGTGGAGTACTCGGGAAACCTAGTTTCCTAGTGTGCTAAAATCCCGTTAAATAGTACACAACCTTGACTTTGGCCAACAAGCTGTATGAAACTTAACTAGGTAGATCTCTAAGATCAATTAGATCCCATCCAATTCCTAGATCCAGTAGGTGGACCTCCAAGTCCGAAATATATATCCAATATATGTAAATATATCCAATATATTTCCTAACCTTTTTCCTCTGAATCAACTAAGCCTTGGCTTTGGCTCAACAAACTTAATGATTCCAGTTAAGCGTGACCCATTGACAGTGGGAAAGCTTCGTAATCGAAGTCGATGAACTAGAAGTGACCTTGACTTTGGCCAACAAGTCACAACCGCCCAAGACATACGACATGGAACAAAGCTTACGCGGTTCAAACACATCCACGATGGACAAAGGTCTTGACTTTGGCCAACAAACCAATGACAATCTTGGATCTTGAGAGAGAACCACTCAATGGAAGGAAAAACGCTTAATATTGTATTGAGGGTTTTTTTTTGCGTAAATTGGCAACCAATTTATTATCTTTGATTAGGTCTCATCATACACCCTTAAACATGCATTCTAAAAGTATAAAAAGGCGCGATTAAAATTTAATAATGATATACGGATGGATATATAACAAATTGTTCCTAGAACAAATCTCTCCATTTCCTCTCTCCCGCTAGCACTATTCATACTTCTACCCAATTACATAATACTTCTAAAGAAACCTCATTTACATTGAGGGGAATTAGTGAGAAGATAAATACAAAGAGAATAGAGATAATAGGTTGGACACGTAGGTCCAATTTAAATAAATTCTAAATTTATTACAACAATTTCCAAAATTGCCCTCACCCATCTAATACCCATCCGATATACATTATTCATACAATACATCCAAGTATTCACACATATCATGTTATTCAATCAATCTAATCCAATTAATTAATCTTTGAATTAATGACCATCAAATGTTCAAACAACGATTTGATTTGAGCGAGTCCAACTCGTTTAAGAATAAATACTCAAAGTACGTATTCTTGAATTATATCGAACTACAATTTCAAATCCAATTTAAATTGTATCAAATATTAATTCATGTTTAATTCCAAATTAAACAATTACACTTTCAATAGTGCCTTTTAGACTTGGATTCCAAATCCAATCTTAACGAGTCTCAAAGGCCCAATTAGTATCCAATACTATTAAATTAAAGTCCAATGGGCTTTCAATTAATTCTTTAGGCATGGGCTTTGGCCATTTTGGATCAAACCCAAAATGTCAAGGCCCAAGTTAGGAATCACCCTATGCCATAAAATCAATTTAGGCCCATTAGGCTCAATGTCATATTTTTGGACTTTATGGAAATGGTTTAGGCCCAAATATGATCCAAGACCAAAATTTGGCCCAACCAAGCCCATTAGCCCAAAACAACAAATAGATTAATATATCATTCCATATTACATATTAATCCATTTCAAGTGTAATTAACACAATTAATTAATTAATCTAATATTTATAAAATACTAATTAATCTAATTAATCATGCCTAATATTTTAATTTAAGTCCAACACAAATTAAAGCACAATCAATCCATTCCAACATGCTAGGCTCACGACATTGGCAAGGAATTTGTCATGCAATTTGATTTCAATCCAATTAAATCAACATATATCATACATATCATGCCAACAACACATCCAATTGTTAAATTTCAAAAAATTAACCATGAACTTCCTAGGGTAATTCTTGGCCAAGCATGAATTTTGGGGATTTTTGATCTAATCAATTTATCACAAATCCAATGATATACAAATCCAATTCAACATCATATAAACTCAACCAACTCATCAATTTAGGCAAAATCAAGCTCCAAGCATAAAATCCCAAATTAAAGTTTAAGAACCCTAGAATCAAATCATGCTTAGAAACCGCTCTGATACCATTGTTAGTGTTCCTAGAACATGCCAAGGATCTCTAAGAGTGATTCGTGTGTGAATTTTACCAAAGGAAGTTGCGAAATACTTACATTGATTTGGATGAATTTGAAAACTTTTCTTTGAAGATGGAAGCTCCAAGCCCTCTTTGAGTGTTTCCAACACTTGGGTGAGTCTCCCTATCACCTTGTTTGACTCCTTAATGTGCTAGCATAATAGAATTTTGCAACAAAACTCCATGGGAGAAGCATGAAGCTCACGGCTTCAAGAGGAAGAAGGAGAAAAATGAGTGATGTGAATAGTAACTAATGACAACTTCCAAAGTTTGACTAGTTTATAAAATAAAGTTCAGTGTTGTTTTTGGTTTGAGTATTTTACAAGTAATCCAAGCCTTTCACTTAAGCCTTTATTTGCCAACAACAACTTCCACCATTAGTCCAACAAATGACGTAAGTGAAGTGGGTCCCACCCCTTTTAAATTTCAAATTTAAGTCGGCTAATCCAACACGCAACTTCGCTCGGGCCCGGGTTTGTTTAATTCCGATTAAATGAATTTTCCGTTGCGACATAATTAAATCTAATTTAATTAAATAATAATGCCTAGCAAAATTATTACGAAAGTCGCTTACGAATTAATTCCAAATTAATTTGTTCGCTTGAATTAAAATCCAATTTAATTCCGCTTTGAAATCTAATTTCATTTAATATATCCAATATATTATTTTAGCCCAATTAAATAAATTAAATAGTAAAATCCAATTTAACTATTAAATTTACTTTGCCGATTAATTAAAAATTAATCGCGTTCTCTCTTCTAGTCGAATTAATCCCATATTAATTTTTGCCGTAATTAATCCTAGATTAATTTTCTCTCTCTCATAATTAATCCCAGATTAATTCTGTTCGAGTCAAATGTCATCGGTGAATCTTTGGGAGGCGACCCAAGAGATCCATGGATATGTTGGCAGTAAATACGGTCATCGGACTATCCGAATATGTGCGTACCCGGTACTACGTTCTTACCAATTTACAAGACATGGTTGGCTTCTAGCAAAGCACCGTGCCTATCCAATTCTCCAGAAATATTCTTTTAAGGAATACATGATCTTTGTCAAGCGTATTATACATAGTATTGCGTATTGCGATCCAGTATCAGATGTCACATGCTAGGTCTGGGGCTAGAGTTTTGTCTGCCCCGTACGAAACATATATCGGATCACTAGCAACTAGTCTCTTTATAATCGGAAAGTCATGACCTAGTCATACTTTCCCGATGGCTATAGCACTATAGAGTACCAGTTCTGTATCCCTGCGTGATCATCATCTCCATATGAGTGAAGTGATACTTCCATCTTGACATCACACCCAATACACTACGATTCTCAGTATACCTAGAAGAGGCGTACACAGAACCTGTTAAAGCCCCGGACGATCAAAACCAAAGTATACTGATTGTCGCAAGTATTAGCGATGCAAGTCTCAGGTTAAGACCATATACACCTACCCTGATTCGGATTCCCATAGACACATAGTCATACTACCAATGGGATTCCGAGGGGTCTATCTATAGCGAAGCTGTTCCCGTACCATCGGCAAACAGAACCTCCTATGACACTTGCATGAGTATCCAATACCCAAATATATGAGAACGATGCTGTTAAGCTTCCATAACGCGCACAAGTGTAATACTAGCATATTTCGCATTATCGATGTCTAGTCTCGATAATACTACGACTAGGGATATTTAATGATTAAACCTTACGTGGATTAATACTGTCTCATATCTTATTAATCTGGTACTAATCTTATGGACTTTTATCATTTATATATCCAGGTAATCCAATTACAAATGATAAAAGAGAAATTTCCTTTGTCACATAGTTAATTTTGTACAAGAACACCATGTTCTTTACAAAATAGTGATGCTATGAGTCATAATTATCCAACAAAAAGTCCAAGTTTTTTAGCTCGCTTTAAAGGAAAACATATTACTAAGGGAAGTTATCTCTGAACCACTTCAGGTTTGAGGGAAATACTTGTAACCACCACAAATTTTTGACAATGACACAACACTATCTCTGGTTTGTGTTTTATAGAGCCACTTTTTCGTTAACGATGTTAAGTGAATGATAACGTCATAATAATATTTTTATCAAATCACTATATTATAGTGTCTTTTAATATAAATTCGAAAGGTTAGGAGGTGCATTGACATTATCACAATTCTTTGGTGGTGCAGAGATAATATCTAAAAATAAAAATAAAAATCAACAACAACAATAATAATCCCCTATAATCGAATGATTCTATCATAATGTCAAAAAATATATGCAATATGATTTAATATTAACAAGGTAGTGAAA
Organism: Zanthoxylum bungeanum; assembly: GCA_019454045.1. Classification (NCBI taxonomy): domain Eukaryota; kingdom Viridiplantae; phylum Streptophyta; class Magnoliopsida; order Sapindales; family Rutaceae; genus Zanthoxylum; species Zanthoxylum bungeanum. Next base: position 8,592 of record SKCR01051820.1, on the reverse strand, counting down.
TTATATAACATAAACTCCCCCGAAAATCTTCACTGAGGAAATTAGTTTCCATTATAAAGTAATAAATGAAATTACTGACAATAAAGAAATAATATCAAAAGATAATGACCGAAGGGATCTTAATAGACTCACGTGTACGCTTGATACCTTCATATACAATCTCCACATAGACTTACACCTAGATCCCCCACCACATGCATGTCAATCTCTCTCATCACATGTACACAGCTCGTTCGCTCCACCAGCAACAGCCCCGCCATAGCTCCTTACGCACATCCATTAGGAATATCACAACTAGAACAATCCTCACAGTATCCTAAAAAAATGAGAAGTTTGACCTGTTAAATTTTGTACGTTTTCAATTTAATAATAATATGAATTTATTATATATAATTATATGAATTATTATCAAATTGAAAATTATTATTATTATTATTATTTCATTTTTATTTATCTCAGCACGATCAAAGAATTGTGATAATATCAATAGACCTCTTAACTTTTCGATTTTATATCAAGGAGCCACTATAATATAATGATATGATAAAAATACCATCATGATGTCATTATTCACTTTACAACGTTAACGAAGAAGTAATTTATTGATATAAAACACAAAGTAGAAATAATGTATTATTTTTATCAAAAATCCGTGATGGTTATATGAATTTTTTCTAAGTGGTTGAGAGATAATTTCCCTATCACTACTAATCACCGAGTCATTGACCTGTGATCAGGACAAAAGGGTTCTAGTTATTGGGGGATGTTTTTAAGCATATTTGAGAGGACAGTCACAATGGCACACAATTAAAATTGGATTTGGCGTTAGCGTTATCTTTTTCATTGGTGTTGTGGGTCGTGACTCTATTTCAAGTGAATGATTTGATGCTTGTCTCGCAGCAGAGCTTTAAGGTCACCGGGGAAACGCCGATGCTCGTGAACAGCTATTTCCGTCGAGCTTATCTTAAGCGTATTTTATTCCCATCCATACTCCGAATAATCAAGCGTTTTTCAACTCAACGTGTGTACACAAACAATGTAAAGATGGGTGCTCTGTCACGTGCCGGCAACATTTCAGCCGCCCGCCAACTGTTCGATAAAATGACTACAAAAGACGTCGTTTCATGGAATGCCATCATCTCAGGCTATTGGCAAAATGGGTTTCTTGAAGAATCAAAGAAATTGTTTAAATCAATGCCTGTCAAGAACATTGTCTCTTGGAATTGCATGATAGCTGGCTGCATTGAACATGAGAGGATTGACGAGGCCTTTCACTACTTTCAAGCAATGCCCAGGAGAAACACCGCCACTTATAATGCAATGATTTCGGGGTTCGTCAGATATGGTCGCGTATATGAAGCTACCAGGCTCTTTGAGCAGATGCCAAAGAGGAATGTGATCTCTTATACTGCAATGCTTGATGGGTATATGAAGAAAGGAGAGGTTGACAAGGCTATGGCTTTGTTTGATCACATGCCATGTAAAAATGTCGTTTCGTGGACAGTGATGATTAGTGGGTACGTGGAGAATGGGAGGTTTCGTGAAGCAAGAGAGTTGTTTGACTGCTTGCCGAACAATAACAAAAATATTTTTGTGGTTACGGCTATGATCAAGGGATTCTGTAAAGCGGGTATGCTGGAGAATGCTAGAGTTTTGTTTGAAAGAATTCAGTCTAAAGATTGTGTGTCGTTTAATGCTATGATTGCCGGTATGCATCCACTATTAGCTCAATTTTTGGAAGAAATTGCAAAGGTCTTAGAACTAGTTTTACATTTCGTAATAATGAAGGTCTTTAAATTACTCCAATGGGAAATTGATAATCAGGTTGTTGTTGCCTTTATAATTTGCAGGTTTTGCACAAAACGGTGTTGGTGAAGAAGCAATTAGGTTATTTTCAGAGATGCATAAAATGTGTATGCGACCAGATGATGCGACCCTTGTTTCAGTTTTCACTGCCTGTTCTGCTCTTGCATCTCTCAAAGAAGGACTACAAACTCATGTGTTTGTTATTAGAAAGGGGTTTGAAGCAGATGTGTCTGTTTGTAATGCTATGATTACAATGTACAGCAAATGTGGGAGCATCCTTGACTCTGAACTAGCTTTTGGACAAATACACAGTCCTAACATTGTTTCCTGGAATACAATTATTGCAGCATATGCACAACATGGCCACTACGAGAAAGCTCTTATTTTCTTCAGCCAGATGAGATTGAATGGCTTTGATCCGGATGGAATTACATTTCTTAGTTTATTGTATGCTTGTGATCATGTAGGGAAGGTGAATGAGAGCATGGATTTCTTCAACTTGATGGTAAAAGTTTATAGAATTATTCCTAGCCATGAACACTATTCTCGCTTGGTTAATATATTGAGTCGAGCTGGGCTAATGGAGAAAGCCTGCCAGATTATTCAAGGCATGCCATTTGAAGCTGAGTCTGGAGTGTGGGGTTCGCTTCTTGCTGCATGTGTTGTTCATTTAAATGTGGAATTAGGGGAACTAGCAGCTAAGAAAATTTTGCAATTGGAACCTCAGAATTCTGCGGCTTATGTTATGCTGTCCAACTTATATGCTGCAGCTGGCATTTGGAGAGAAGTTACAAGAGTTCGGGTTCTAATGAAAGAGCAAGGAGTTACTAAGCAGCGTGCTTATAGTTGGATGGAAATTGGTAACAAAGTGCATTGTTTCTTGGGAGGGGACAAGTCTCATCCATGTACTGATAAGATTCATCTGGAACTTATGAGGGTTAGTTTACAAATGAAGTCCATGGATGATTTTGCTGAAACAATTTCATCATGGAGCTTTTATGACTACATATGAAAGTTGTGGTATACTGATGAAAACATATTTTTGTCCGGGATGGCCAGAACTTGTTCCTCGAGTAAATGCCTGAAAAGAGGGGAAAAGGGGATGCTGTGAAGAGTACAAGCTGGGATACTAATATCTGATGTCACAAGAGCTGGACAAGCGATTGGTATAGAAACAGAGAGGGCTTGTTGGTTTCTGAATGACTGTGCGGTCTGTAGTTTACAACGGATTGTCAAGGGGCCACCAAGTAATTATCTTTGCTGATGGTTCTTTTGTTTGCTGGTTCTATGGCATGAGGAGAAGAATTCCTCTTTATGATAACAGAATCAATAATGAACAAGATTGAATGTTGTGGAACAGGATTGTGATAACTTTGAAATATGGGAGGATATCAGAGTTTGGTGGAGTTTCTGATTGAGAAACTGTAAAATCAATCATATAAAGAAATAGAAAATATGTTGATGGACCTTCATGTAATTTCTGAAAATGATTAACGAACAGGCGTATGGCGTGATTCTGAACTTCTTGGAACATTGTCAGAGCTTGGGCAATACACTTTTGCTATACGTGAGAAGGATGACATTCGAGAACATGGATCTTGATGTATCTGTGTTGTTACACTTACATCAAAACAAACTTCAAAGAATCACTGCATCTGCTGAACCGTTACAGAATTAAGATCCCATTTGGGACTGAAGTACAAACATTGCAGCTGCTGTGGTTAGCAGAAAACCGACAGTTCATTCACAAAAAGTTTATATAGAGTGGGTAAATAAAGGATACTCGTACGTAATAAAGAGAAATTTTAGTAACGTAAGTTTTAGCTGACTAAAGTTCCAAGCTGCTCTTCATGCTTTAGTCATTTTTTATTTCCAAAAAGGAACTCTCATTGTTTTGTCTAATATAAAATAGAGCTCTTTCAACGCAAAATACTTAGAAAACTTCCAAAGCAGATCTCTTCAAGATCAAAGATGACCAATTTGCCAGAAGCAAGGCCTTTTCTTTTGTTCTTTTTAACTGCTTGTTCTATATGCAATAGATGGACCGATTCTTGAATTCTGTTTTGTATCATGGTTATTGGCTTAATTGAATCTGAGGTGATAAACATATTATTGATCAAGTTTTGGATTATCATTTTTTAACTGTCTTTCTTCGGGTTGGGATTTGGTATTTATTGATGGAAAAAGAAATGCTTTATATTTCATCAAGTATGATTTCTATGTAATTTTATTTATGTTAGATACCGAGAGATGCAGCAGTGCTTGAGACCTGTTGAGGACACAGTGAAGATGACAAAGGAGAGATTGGATGCTACAGAACAAGAAAGAAATCAAGCCCTCGATTTCATGAGATCAAGAAGTTGGATCAAGAGGTCAACACGAGGCTTGGTGAAACTATGTCCACCAGGAAGGTTGCAACATGTACATAACGAATGCAACATTGAATAAAGAATTGAAGGTAAAAGAGAAGAATATTGAATCATTGAAACTTGAATTTTTGAAGGCGAAGAAAGAGTTGGAGATTAAGTTGCTGGAGAAAGATGCTTCTTTGGAGTTTGGATGAGTTAAAAGGGACCTTGAGTAATGCAAAATTATCAGAGGCTCATGCCATGAGTTTGTATTCTGAGAGTAAGAAGAAGCTTCAGGAACTGGAGGTGGAGATGGAGAAAAGGAAGGAATTGGAAAAAAAGATGTTTGATTCCATTGCTGCCCAAACCAAACAGCTTGAGCAAACAATGATTTTGTTTGAAGACTCAAACCTTTGAAGTCAGCCTCTTTGCGAAAGTTGAAGAAATTGGAGTCTAGAGATCTTCGTGCATCTCAAAGTGTGAGGGTACAAATGAAACTATAGAATTTCTCATGTCTGAGCTTCATTTGGCGAAAGAGAAGCTTGCAAGTTTGCAAGAGAACGAAAAGGGTTTTGTATTCAAATTCAGGAGTCTACTTGAGGAGGTAAGCTTTTTAAAGAGAAAAATGATGATGGTTACTGTGGCAGAAGATAATAACCAGATGGCTCTGGATGATTGTAGCATTAGCACTGAAAGAAGTTGCATTACAAGCAAGCCAAGCCAAGCCAATGAAAAACTTGCCTCAATAGAAGCAGAGCTTGAGGAAACAAAATCTGAGGCTCAAGAACAGGACGGCTATAAGGAGCAGTTGGATGAGCTGAAGAAAGAAGCCGACCATTACAAAAACTGCTGAGAGGTTGACATCGGAAGCTGAAGAATCACTTTTGGTTTGGAGAGAGAGATACTCGCTTTGTTGATTGTATCAATAGAGCAGAGGATGAAAGAGATGCTGCACAACAAGAACATGGTGCCATGCTCGGGTCACATAAAGAAGCTGAGAACACGACCAGGGCAGCAAAGGACGAGACTCTAAAACTGCATGATATACTTAAGTAAGCCATAAATGAGGCTAATGTTGCAAAAGAAGCTTCTGGGATTGCTAGGGCAGAAAAATGCTTGGCTTCAGGATGCCTTGCATGCCAAGGAAGAGGCTTTAAACGTTATTTGACGAGAAAATGAAGACCTTAAAATGATTGAAGCTGCAAATAATGAAAGTATCAAGGAGTTGAAGAAGTTGCTCTCGGAATCATCTTCTAAAGAGTCAAAATTGGAGGATACACAAGGCAAGAAATTAAAGCCATAGAATTCATTGGACATGGAGAAAAATGATGGCAATGGCAAGGATGTCAAAATCCCAAACACACACAAGGTTGCTGATGAGAATACACGCAAGGATACAAAATTATCGAATAGGTACAAGCATGAATGTGAGCATGAATGTGAGGATTCTGTCAAGGCTGGTCCGTTTAGAGGCTCGATATTTGAGGTGAAAGCCATTGTTGGAAGAATTCTTCGATTTCTTTCTCGGATTAGGGTCCCCAAGAAGTGTGGTTTGGTGGCATAAGGTTTAGAATTTGGTTGTCCAAAGGTTCGAATCTAGGAGTCCACTTCTTGTAAAAACCTGACACAGTCTCAAGGGTTTTACCTCCTCTACTTAAGTCCGGATTGAGTGGTTTGGCTTTGGCAGCAAGATTTCCAACTTTTCTACAAAAAAAAAATGATTTAGGTCAGGGGACACATTTATGATGCCGATAGTGATAGAAACACAAGAAAAAGAATACAAGGATATTTGGAGATATATTAATGATGAGATTCATGAAAAAAGAGCCATCAATGGAATGAATATTTGTGCATATACAATAGTTTTAATAATTGATTGTTGATTTAGCCATTTTATACAAATGAAACTTTGAGGTGTAATTACACTGTGTACATGTTCCCTTTGAGGAAAGATTGATATCCGCATCTTTATTTAAGCTACTTTTTCCTAATTCGATATATGAATGAATATTTGTAATTTACTTGTACAACTTAATAATATCTTACCATAAGTGGTAAAATATTAAAAATTACTAAATAAATGGATAATTATATTTAGGGAAATTAACAAAATTAGTCAAAAATATTTCGTCATTTGTCAAAATGAGGTATAACGTTTGTTTTTTGTCAAAAGATCCAACTTCTCTGAAGTAGACTTCGGAAAATCGATCGTCTTCGAAATCTACACCGTGTTCTTCTAAATCTTATTTTTTTAATTGTTTTATTTAAAACTTCTGAGATCCGAAAAATTGACTTCGAATCTCCGAAGTCTTTAGGAGATCCGAAGTCAATTCTTCAGTTCTCCGAAGTTTTTATTTTTATATTTTTTAAATTTTTTAGTTTATTTATCTTTTTTTCAATATATATGATTTATAATTTTATAATTTTTTTTTATATAATATAATATATGATTTGTAATTTTTTTTTTTTTTTTGCCTTTTGAGACTTATATGTAAAAATCACATCTATAAATAAAAAAAATGGTTAACTATACGCCAAAATGTCAATAATATATAAAACTCCACATCATCAAATTAATGTCAGCCATTACATCGTCAGGCTTAGGACCCCTCTTAGCTGACATCTTCCTCAGAAGCTCTAACGCTTCATCTAATGCACGCTCCATTCCCTTATGTCGATCATCCATTCCCTTCTCCTGATACTCTATCCTCTGCAGGCGATCATCCATAGTTTTCTGTCGATCCTCGATCCTTGTCTGAGCCTGCTCAATCGAAATGACACGATCACGTAACAAAGTGACTATAGGATCACCACCAGCTACATGATGAGAAGCGTGAGATGGACCTACGCCATCTGAGTCTATTAAATGGTGAGAGGGATGAGGTGGGGGATCAACCTGTGACGGCTGGTTCTGCGTATCAAGACTACCTATCAAAAAAGGAAATAAAAGAATTAAATGAATGTATCACTTTATTGCACGAATATATAAGTCATTTTGTTATACCTATCATAAAAACATCGCATGCATATGTACAATAAAGACTCATTCGTTGGAGGAATCTCTGGTTAATGATCGTTGGAATCTCGAAGGAGGTCACCTCGTCATCTAAATTGAGCTCAAATATTACAAGAGTGGGGTGATGACCATGCCATGGGAATGCCAGTCTTATTATGGCCATGAACCTGAAACTAATGCCCTATAATAAGGGCTTCTATATCCACCATACGACCTTGTAGAAATAAAATAATTTTTTTTCAAAATTGTCTAGTGTAAAATAGAGATAAATTAATTAGTATAATATTTGCTTACCTGAAGGATGCAGTCTAGCAAGACGATGTCTAAAATATTGACCTCGTTCGTGTGACCGATACAAGACACGATGATCAATTGAATGACATCCTCTATAGGCCGAACGCCTAACATGATGTGCCTCTGGTTAACATCCACCTCTCGGTGATGCTACCGGCATGGAATAGGCTGACTAATCCTCCTAAGCCTCAACTTTCTGATTATGATCAACACTACTAATCTCATCCCAAATATAGACTCATGTATAGGGACCATTACCCAACTCAACGACATGGAATACATTTTAGTACTCATAATGTACACTCAATATTACTTATCTTTACAACTCTGTTCATGAACACTTTTAACACATTACAAATACTTATACATTACTAATGGTTGACACGCAACTTTACTTTGACATTGGCTGTGCTGAACCTCCGTACTCGATCTGGTGGACTCAAACACCCTACTGTCTGTCATCAGTATACATCCTCTCGAGCTCGTCCTCTGGGTAAACTTGCAAAACAGAAACATTAGGAGAATGGTGTTAGATCGTTTGAACAACTTAGTGAGTGGACAGTTTTAAAGCGAAAACTAAAATGCTTTAAAATAAATTCATGGTTTTGGATTCGAAAAACATCTGAAGAAAATCAATCTTTTCTGAAAACTCTTTTCTCGTTTGAAAAACCAATCTCTTTCTATGAAACTTTTCTAGAGATCCTTTTTGTCTGTAAAACTTTGTGATCTTTCTGTAAAACTGAATTCTTTCTAAAACTCTTTCATAAAAACTGTTGTGTATGAAAATCTCATATGAAATATCTGAGAATATGAAGAAAACCTGGCGCATGTGGGCATTACGTATCACCGTCCCCCCATAACGCCTAAACTAATGTCTTGGGGTATCGCAGTCCCCCAAACCAGTGAACTAGATCCAGGTGTGCAAATCCATGCCATTGGAGCATTATGTATCGTTGTCCCCCAATGTATGCCACCAGTATGTCCATGAATCTAGGATCTAGGTGCATCTGTCATCCCTATTCCTAAACTAGAATCTAGGGGTGTTACGTATCTCCATTCCCCTAGTCTTGATCCACATGTGCACATGTTATATCCGTCAATTCCAATAACCGTTAATTCCATAAGTCA
>SKCR01051819.1:0-48531 GCA_019454045.1 Zanthoxylum bungeanum | reverse complement strand
TGTCGCGACGTGCAAGTTTCTTCTTGCGTCGCGACGCGCTGACATGTCGCTCTCTGATTCGTCGGCTCAGATTCTTATTCGTTGACGTGGCAATTGGGGATGATTAACTCAATGATTGTGCTGATGTGGCAGTGATGTGGCGCTGACGTGGCGACACGTTGCGAAAGTGATTGTCGGCACCGTAGGATTGTGACACGTGGCATGCTGTGATTGGTTGATGATGATTTGGCGGTGATGTGGCACGTTGACTCGGTCAACTGGTGATGAGGACGATGACATGGCTGACACGTGGAGTGACACATGGCGATGGCGATTGTCGGCACCATATGATGATGACACGTGGCACGGCACACGTTAGCAAAGTCAAAATTCTCAGATTATGACATGTGGACTCAGCGCACGTTAGCATGGAGTGGCGTATGTTAGGCATCGCGATGCAGCCTGCATGTCGCAACGCGTCAATTTACAATTTTGCCTTTTTTTGTCTTTTTTCACTGTTTTGGTCACAAATGACCTCCAGAGAGTCCTGGAACTTTATTTATCTACAAAATAACACAAAACACATCAAAATATTCACAAAACTCAAGAAACTATACAAAATATTAGTTCAAATGAGTGGGAAATAGTGATACATTTTCCACTCATCATATATAATACTTGCATATATCAAAATTGCAGCATGAATATAATTCGACTCAAGTTTTTTTCCTTTTTCTTTAAAGGATAAAGCTAACATTTGACTGCAGAACCTTAGGTCGGGATCCATTAGAACATAGGATGATTTGCACGAGTAATTTCTGAAAAATTCTTTCTCACTCATAGGACAAACTCCTTTAAGAGGAGAAACACAACTTTCAAACAAGATTCGGGGGAAACACTTTACCAATAATGGGAGAGATTTAAAGATATGTTGAATCTTTGTCCACATCACGAGTTTAAAATATGGAGGCTGGTTTCCTACTTCTACGAGGGTTCAATACCTCAAGGTATACAAGTAGTGGAAATGATATGTAATGGAGAGTTTAGGGACAAAAATCCCGAAGATGCAGTAGATTACTTAGAATACATAGTAGATAATGCACAACAATGGGACACAGTTAGCACTTATGAGTCGTCTATAAAACCATAGTCATCTGGTAGAGGTATATTTAACCTTAGGGAATACCATGATATTTCTGCTAAGAATGCATCTCTAGCTAAAAAAATTGAGGCATTAGAAATGAGGAAGAGTGATCATGTCAAGTAAATTTATCAAATCTATATTTCAAATAAATATGTCACACAAGTTTGGCCAACCTTGCCAGCCCTGCAAGAATGTCTCCATGACCAAGTCAGTTCCATAAACACTTTTAATAGACCAAATACAAATCCATACTCCCAAACCCACAATTCTAGTTGGAGAAACCATCCAAACTTCAATTGGAGGAATGATAACCAAGCACAAACATCACAACAACCTCCCCAAGTACACCAGAATTTCCAAAACTCTCAAAATTATACACCATATGTCCCACCGCCTAGGAAAACCCTTGAGGATACCTTGCACGCATTCATTGAAAAACAGGAAGCCATTAATAATCAAAATGTGCAAATATTGATTGATTTGAAAGATACTTTCTCCAAAATCACATCTGTTTTGACCATTAATGAGAAATGGAAGTTTCCTGCACAACCACAGTCAAACCCCAAGAGTCATCAAAATCCTCAATAAGGGAGTTCTGGTAGTCAACACATAGACCAAGTCAAATATGTTATTACTCTTGGCAGTGGTAAGGTCATCCACATACCTATTCTTTAACCTCATGAAGCTAAAAATAAAACAGATTCAAGGGGTAAGGAATGGATTGATGAACCATTACTTATCGTTGATGATAATAATTTTTCTCATGCACCTTTATTTCCTCAAGTATTAAAAATAAAGAAATTGAACCATTTCCCAAATATTTATGAAATATTCAAATAGGTGAAGGTCAATATTCCTTTGTTAGATGTCATCCAACATATACCATCTTATGCCAAATTTCTGAAAGACTTGTGCACCATTAAAGAAAATATCAGGTAAGAAATAAATCTTTTCTAGCTAACAAGAAATTTCCATTCTTTCAACCAATAATCCTTTAAAATACAAATCCATGGTTGTCCAACTATTTCATGTATTATTGGAAATCATAAAATTGAACATGCATTGCTTGATCTTGGAGCTAGTGTCAATTTACTTCCATTATCGGTTTACCAACAACTTAATATTGGAGAGTTAAAACCAACTCCAACAACTCTTTACTTGTCTATATATCAATCAAAGTACCGAAAAGAATTATGGAAGATGTGCTATTACAAATCGATAAATTCATATATCCTGTGGATTTTATTATCTTGGAAACACAACTGTAGCAGATAGTTACAAACTAGTTCCTGTAATACTTGGTTGTCCATTTTTAGCAACAGCTTATGCTTTAATTAATTGTAGGAATAGAATCATGAATTTATTTTGGCAATATGACGTTAGACCTTAATGTTTTTAATATGTGCAAGCAACCATACGATGAGGATTGTGAAAATGAGAACATAGAACTAATTGAACTAATTTTGAAGAACATATTCTGGGGAGTGAATCTGACCCTATGAAAATCTGTACAACTAATTTTCTTAAATTAAATACGCATTTAGATTTGGATATTTCTAATGATTTTTCTTTACTTGATTCTACACAGGTATTGAAAGACGATGGAGGGAAATAAAATTTTTAGGAACTAGGAACATTTGAATAAGAGAAACATGAAGAATCACCCAAATTGGAATTAAAGATTTTACCTGAAGGATTGAAATGTACATTTCTTGAGATAAACAAACTTATCATGCGATAATTTCTTCTCCTTTCACAAGCGATCAAGAAGGTAAGTTATTTGTTTTGAATGAACATAAACAAGGAATTAGATAGACTTTAGAAGATATAAAAGGAATTAATCCTTTAAAATGCACACGCATAATACATTTCAAAGATAATGTCAGGACATGTCGACCATCCAAAAAAAATGTTAAACATTTACAAGAAAGAAGTTGTTAAAATAAGAGTCCTTAAATTTTTTGATTCATTCATGTCTTACATACCTAATTTGGAGAAAAATACATATGCTAAGAAACGAAGAGCTAAATAATTAGTTATTTGTTATAAATGCGCATGTTGGACGTGCAACACTTGTTGTCATTCTTTAGGAATGATGTCTAATAATCGCGAAAAATAAAATTCAAGATTCTAAACATTTCGGTCCGAGTTTTGAGATGATTTTTCATCCTAATTCAAAAACCAAAATGAGATTAATGATAATTGTTCATCCTGAATCTATAATCAGAAGACGAGAACCTATTTTAACACATGGAGATATGGAATAAAATATTTTTCCAATAAACAACACAACTTTACGTAAGAGATAGTTTGGTTTTTTGGGAGTGATAGTGAAAAAGTTGACAGATAAGTCATTCTTACTGCCACTATATAGAACATTACATGGTCGACCCATTACTTCAACTGAGATCATAAAAAATCATTTTATTTTTTAGTTGGAACTTTAAGCAGTTCTCGAAAAAAGACAACGAAAAAAATGATCTCTAGGCATAAAATTAAATAAATAAGAAATTATAATATCAATGCTCGTGATTTACAATTAGATCATTTAATCGCATGATTTATTATGTGATTCTTCTAATAAAGAATCATCATTAATAGATACTTAGATCAATCAAATTTGATTGATTACATTTAAATAAATAAATAAATCGTTGGTACTATTTATAAAAACCAACAAATTAAATTAATGAAAAAATATCAGTATGCATTCTCCTTGTATGTATATGTCAGTACACGTGTCAGCTCCTGTGTATTTCCTTGTTTGATGTTTTGGTTTGCGTTCCAGTTTATGATTGAAGTTTGTGTTTTTTTTAGATTGTGAGTTATTGATAATGAATGATGAGTGTGATGTATGTTATGTGATGAGTCGTATATGTATGTGGATACTCTTGAATTGTTTACTTTTTTGCATATTTGATTTACATGCCTATTCTGAAGAGTTTTTCAAATAAACGAAAAGAATTTTGACTCCACTTTTAATACGAGAAGATTTTTACTACGATGTGTATTTTGAATACTATGGGGCTCTGCCCCTCTGACTACGGTCGTTTTGTTACCATCTGTCGACATGGTCATGTTTCGTACAACGTCCGGTCAGTGCACGCTATTCGGACATTGGACGCCTCTTTTTCTTTCGTCCAGTGAGTCGTTTCTGGACTTCTAATATGATTTTTATGAAATACGAAATAAGAACCACGGTGTTTGTATGACGATTTATTTAATAGATTTTAACCCTCTGTTACGCCTGTTCTAGGGTATGACCATCAGAAAATGGCTGACCCGTTACCCTGTCGACATGGTCCTGTTCGGACATTGCCCGGATCTTGTGTGTAACTAGGGTAATGGACGCCCATTTAGTTTTGGTGATTATAGATTTCGAATGCTTCTAATTTTCAGAAAGATCCATTTTTAACAAGTTGGGTTTTCGAAAGATGATTATTGTATTTTGATTTCTGATGTTTGTTTGAAATGACTATATGGAGTATGTAGTATGGTTTCCGATTCCGTTAAGGAACCTGTTTGTCTGTAAGAATGTTTGCATTTCGCTTATCGTGTCGATTAATGAATGGGATTGACTTATGATATGTGCAGTTGGATTTCCGTTTCCCATTGTGTCTTGTAACACATGGAGATGTGGAACAAAAGTTTTTCCAATTAAACAAACTAATATGACAAATTAAAAAACAAGAAACAAGAAATTAAAATATCAATGCTGGTCGCATGATTTTATTATGTGATTCTTCTAATAAAGAACCATCATTAATAGATACTCTGATCAATCAAATTTGATTGATTGCATTAAATTATAAAAAATTAATTAAATAAATAAGTTGTTGGTACTAATAATAAAAACCAACAAATTAAAAGAATTGAAAAGAAAAACAGGAGTCCGCCTCCTCCTTGGTAATTTTAATCTCATTATTTAAGCTTAATAATAATACCCCCACAGCAACGAAACTAGCCTTAGCCCATGACTAGGTCCGATCTTGATAATTAACATATCTGGCCTGGCTTGCAGATAAGTGGCCCGGCAGATTTGGTGAGCTTCTCAACTTCAGTTCCTGGCAATGGTTTGATGGCATTATTCATATTGTATCCGATACTGGCTTTTGGGTTACCGGATTGATTGAAGTAAGCTCCGTTCAAGAATACATCTCCCTCAGATCTCCAAATCCAATTCTTCCATTCATTGTAGTCGGCCATTCGCTTGGTCACCTGCGCATATTGCATAATATTAAATATACTGTCTGATCGATAAACATGCATGCATTATGTTAGTTTCAATCAAATACATTATTACCTCTTTGGTATTAGGGTTATCCTGTGCAGTAAACCTGTTACCCTGGCTAAGAATGGTCGGGCCTTTGAGACCACCAATTGCATACATTTCCAGTGAATGTAATCATTGTTGACAACATGAGCGAAGCCATGTCTGATGGCTGGCAATCTTTGAGTTATTTCCTTACCAAAACGGTTGAAAGCGAGAGTGGCTTGCAGCTTTTTATCTTCTGTGTAAGTATCACTTGCACCCAACAGAATCGCCTTATCATGCTGGGATAAGTGGTTGTTTGAAATGGTGATGGCTGTGGATCCTTGAATGGCATCAATCAGCCCATCGTAAGCTTTAGACAATGAACAATGATCAATCCAAATATTTGATGAACCAAATATTCCAATTGCATCCCCATCACTTTCCCCCCTCTTTTGCACTTGATCCGCTGAAATCATAATATTACCACCTTTTTGAGGAGAAATATCATGAATATGGATTCCATGAACGATCACGTTTTTCACATACTGCATCATGATTCCAGCTCCACCAGATATGTGTACATTGGCTCCACGCCCATCAATCGTCTTGTCACTAGCAATAAGCATTTCTTGCTGCAACTTTATGTTCATGTCTTTTGCAAATGTGATCCATAAGGGTCCCTTTTGTGTCACTGCATGGCGTAGAGTCCCATTTTTAGGCTTCGCCGTGTCACTGTCTGAAGAATCTGTTACTTCATATATTTTTCCACCCTTTCCTCCGGTAGTTCCTTTGCCGAAACCGAGCCCGCAATCGGCAAGTGCCTGTCGATTTTCTGCCCAGTCTTTGCGGCAACGCCAGCATTTGTCAATTGGGTTTGCAGCATCGCATGAACCTGAGGATTCCGACAAGCCCCTCCTTGAATCAATGCTGCTTGCGAACCTGAACCGCAAAAAAAAAAATATATATCAAGTTATCAACTTAATAATATAAACGTTTTAAGTTAAAATATTAATAATATGAGAATTTTTTTTGCATACTCTTGAGCTTTCATGTTGAAGTGGTTGACAACATCTCCAGGGTTTGGTTCATAGTGCTGATCGGCGACTTCCATGGCTTCTGCAGCTTGTCGACGCCACACCTCGTCGACCTCGGCGATGTCAGCCGACAGGCAAGTGATCAAGGCGGCAAAGGATAAGAAGAAAATCAATTTTAGCCTGGCTAGCTCCATGCTTGAGGGCTGCTAAAATTTATTATTCTTATTACAAATGTTTTATTCTAGTGTACAATTTACAGGTCTTATTAGGATTTAACCTATTGCTTGCGATTTGATGTTGTGTGTCAGGGGCTTATTTATACTCATCCTGTAAGAAATTTTCTATGGCTTTAAATTAATATGCTGCGAACAATCAGGAGAGTCAAGTCAATTAACTGTTGTAATTAGGATCCTAATTATTTCCCTTTCTATTTTTTTTTTTTTTTACATTCTAGGATAGCTTGTCCGACATTGGTTGCTGCAGCCGCGGAGGTTTGTTCATTTTGCTTATCATCACAGCCAAGTGCAGTCATATTGGCACACTCAGAAAAATTAGAATTAGGGATTTTATGCCACCTCTACTAGGATTCAGGTCATTAAGTAGAAAAAATTATATAAACTAGTCTTATGGATTATCTAATGAATAATAAATAAATTTCTCGTTCATTTTAAATTTTAATATATATTTATCAAATCACGTATTCCTTCGCCTTCTTTAATTTGACACATCTTCTTTGTAGGACATTATATATATATAGTCCAAGATTATAAATATTAATCATATGTTAATTAGCTATTTTGGACCTTGTAATAGTAATTTATGGCCAATATCATCTGACTGGTTTGGCCCAACCGACGGGGCCTTGATCCCTCTGAAAATTCAGTCGACTTGACCTTGGTTCACTTCAGAAGTCCTGTCGACTGAACTTGTTTGCTAGCCTACAAAGGAATTCTAGCCGACTTGAATTCTAGCATACTCGAATTCTAGACGACTCGAGTTCCGACCAAATTACGCCATATTGGCACACTCAGTATTCTAGCTGGATCCAAGCATGCTGGAGATAACAAAATCTGAGTCGACTAGCCAAGGTTCCAGGAATCCTCCCCCGTGTTACTCAGTTGTCCCGATGACAGATCCAGCCCACGCACAGCAAGTCTTAATAGACTACTAGGAATCAAATCCCTGCCTTTACGGGATAACTTACAAGATTTTTGGGATTACTCACAATCTCAAAAGGATTACAACCATCTTATATTATGGTTCAACTTAGACTCTTTATAGGAATCTGAATCCACCTAGGACTAGGACATTTAAATCTATAAATAGAGGGTCCCCAAGCCTACAAGATTATCGAACAATGGAAGCTCTCGCTCACAACTTTAGATTCGGATCTCTTGCCCTCACGACACTCAAATCCAGATATGAGGTACCACTATTGCATTGTTCTCTTTATAACCACCATCATCGCCACTGACTTAAGTGTCAGAGTGTTTACGGCTATCACCACACCTGTGGACAGTCACTCGTCATTCATTATTTGTCTTTTTATTTGCAGGATTGCTGGTGCCTATTTTTAATCATCGATCGATTGTGGACTGAATGCGAAATTCACAGTCTACAATTTGGCACCTACTGTGGGGCCTTAGAAATTCATAGCAAATCATATACTGTCTCACAAGTCTTTCACAATGAATTCAGAGAGTACTCCAACGAGTATTCCAGATCTACTTGCCTCGATCATGGACTAACTGAAGGAAAACACGGTGGGATGAAGAACTAGAACATGAGAACACTGTTGTCCGCAGCAGAGAACTCAACCCTTCAAAGACGCCTAGAACGCCTTACATCGGCATTTAGCTCCTAGGCTCTCCCCCACTCATTCTACTGGAGTCATCACCTTTGGAGACCTACTTTTGACGTTCAATCAGACATTAACATCTACTCCAATAGACTAGATTACTGGCGAGGTGGAATAGTAGAGGATGCACACTGATGTTCGACTGAGGTCCTCATTGAAAGCCCTATAAGATATAGTAATCAAATGATTCATTCAATCAGTAGAGATACCGAGGTTCGGACTAGCCGTTCTCCCGTCGGCTGTTGCAATTTTTTCTATCGTATTGCAAGTGTATGATGTCAAGTTTTAGTAAAGATGAGTGAAAGAGTGTCGAACCCACATAGATTGTATTCAACTCAAACCAAATACTATAATTGATAATCTTAACTTTATTTAAAAAATAATTAAATTAAGATTAAAACTAAAAACCAAAGAAATGAGATATTAAAATGTTGATAAAGATAATCTAATGAATATATAGATTCTAGAGACTGACTTCAACTAGTTATCCCCTATGTATTTGTCATGTCATTCAATCCTTATTTATTTGTGTTGTTTATAAGTCAAGAATCCTAAAGTATTCCACTCTCTCTCCCGAGCAATAGTGAAATAATTATTAAGTACCGATTTCGATATCCCTATAAAAATTAGTAATCAATAACTAATTAAACTTTGTGATTATTTGTTAACAGCTTCAATGGAACTATAAATTCTCCCAAACTTTATAAAACTCCTAGGTTATATTCTCTAGATCCTATGGAAAATCCCTCTCTCCCGAGCAATAGATTCTGAACATTCATCATCTCAATTTGTGGCAATAAACAAGAAGCTTAAACACAAGAGAATATAAATAAACTGAATTATAACTTCATAAAAAATCAAACTGGCAATTAATACATAGGTTCAAACATTGGCTACATCATCCTCTAGAATTAGAAGTTAGTTCATGATTAAAGATAAAAACAATGAAAACATAGTCATGAATCGAATATAAATCATTATAGTTTTAAGAAAGAAACTAGATAATAAAACCTGAATCTAATTCAATCATCTTCAGACGTCACCACATTCGTCTTCTCTTGTCGCTCTTCAATCTTCCTCCTTGGATCTCGCTAAAATATGTGTTTTGAGTATTTGTGTTGTGTATTAAGCTCATCTCGAGGGTTTTGGACGAGCTTATGTATTTATAGAAAGGTTTTGGGGTCCTTGTATATAAAACCCCAAAAATTGATGATTCTGAGCTTCAGTCGCGGAGCCGCGGTGCCGGAAGTGGCACCGCGGTGCCAAACTTTCAGCATTTTATGTGTGCGATGCTAGAGGGGCATCGCAACTTTAGAAGTTGGGTGCCGCGGGTGCCAGACATTTTCTAGCTACTGTTTTCTGTGTTTTCCGCTCTTCAATGCGTCCGTAGGGTCTCAAAACACGTACAAATGCTCCAACATCCATGTTCCAATGCTTCCTACTAATAAAACATGAAAAAAACTACAAAATACATTAAATGACACGAAACCTAACAAAATTATAATCTAATAATGCAGGAATAAGTGGATATAAACCACACTTATCAAACACCCCCAAACTTAAGATTTTCTAGTTCTGAGCAAAAGACTAAATAAAAATAAACAAAAATAAAATTAACCAAATTAACTAGGCCATTTTCATAGGGATCACGATTACATTTAGTGTATGCAACAAGACTTTAAACCCCTAGGAGGCCCTAGTGGACGAGTTATAGTCTCGTGAGGGCTTACAGCGACAACACCCACAAACTTCATTCAAACACATGCAGTCATGCAAAAATAATAAAATAAAATAAAATAAAATAATCATGATGGTGTTGGACAATTATGACCCATAGCGTCACTATTTGTGCAGATCACGGTGTTGTTGTACGAATTAACTATGTGACAAAGGAGATTGCACTCTTATCATTTGTGAATAGATCACCAAGATATATAAATGATGAGAGGTCCTTATGATTAGTGCCTGGATTGAGAATGATATGAGACAGTATCAGTCCACGAAGGCAGAATCATTAAATATCCCTAGTCAGAGTATTATCGAGATTGGACATCGATGAATACGTAAAAGACTAGTATTAAACTTGTGCGCGTTGTGAGGGCACAACAACATAGTTCTCATATGTTTGGGTATAGGATACTCATGCAAGTGTAATAGGAGGTTGTGTTTCACCGATGGTACGGGAAACAGCTTCGCTCTGGATAGACCCCCTTCGGAATTCCATTGGTAGTATGACTACGTGTCTATGGAAGTCCGAAATCAGGGTAGGTGTATTGGTCTTAACTGAGACTTGCACCGCTAATACATACGACAATTTATATACTTTGGTTGAGGTCGTCCAGGGCTTTAACGGTAATTGTGTATGCCAATTCTGGGTATATCGAGAATCATAGTGTGTTGGGTGTGATGTCAGACGGAAGTGTCACTTCAGTCATATGAAGTTGATGATCACGCAGGGATAACAAACTCGTTCTTATATAAGGTTGCAATCGTCGGGATAATATGACTTGGTCATGATTATCCGATTATTAAAGGACTAGTTGCTCGTTATCCGATATATGCTTCGTACGGGGCAGACACTTGTACCAGCCCAGGCCTTGCATGTGATCATCTGATACTGGACAGAAATACGCAATACTACGGTATACTACGCTTGATATAGATCCTTATTCCTGTAAGGATATTTCCGAAGAATTGGGTAGGCATGGTGCTTTACTAGAAGCCAACCTTGTCTTGTAAATCGGTAAAACGTAGTACTTGGTACTTACGTGTTCGGATAGTCCGATGACCGATTTGACTGCCAACATATCCGGGGATCTCATGGGTCGCTTCCCAAAGATTCACCGATGACGTATGACTCGCACTTATATTAATCTGGGATTAATAAGATGAGAGAGAAAATTAATCTGGGATTAATTGCGGAGATATTTTATCTGGCATAAAATATCAATTAAAGAGAGATAACGATTAATTTGGAATTAATCGAAGAATTAATATATTGGATATATTAAACGAAATTAGATTTCGACGCGAAATTAAAATTAGATTTTAATTCGGGCGAACGAATTAATTTAGAATTAATTCGTAAGCGACGTGAATAGTAATTATGCTTGGCATGATTATTTAATTAAATTAGATTTAATTGCGTCGCAACGGAAAATTCATTAATTTAGAATTAGCGAACCCGAGCCCAAGATTATTTACGAGCGCATTCGTATTTCGAATTCGAGTGCGGCAAATCAAATCAAGCGTCAAATCGCTAGTCGCTTCTAGCGTCACATCACCCGTCAATCAAGTGATGGATGTCTTTCACTTTGAGTGATTGACGCCAGTCACTATTCACTGATTGATGGAAGTTGATGTGAGTTGAGTGATGTGTGTGGTTGGCATTTGTGGGCATTAATTGCCTTGACTTTTGGAACCAAAATTTGTGTATTTGATTTTAGAAATCAAATACCAAATTAATTAACACATTTTATCATCATCTCTCCTCTCTTTTCCCTCCTCTTCTCTCACGCCATTTCTTCTTTCTTCTGGTTCACTGCACTGCCGAGAGTTTGAAGAAATAGGGAAGCAAAGTGCTTGGTTTTTGTGGCAAAAATCAAGAGAGCTAGCACTCCAAGAGACATGTGAAGGTGATAGGGAAGTTCACCCATGAGCCGGGAATCGTTCGACGAAGCTTGGAGCTTGTTCGAGGACCTCCAATGGCGCAAAACAGCGAGCTTGGACTGCTGCAGTGGGCATGAGGCAGTGAGCGTTTTTTTGATGTCTTCGTGGCCTCCGCGTCGCTCAACCGATCGATGTAAGTATTCCGCAACTTCCTCGATTCGTATTCGCACATATTTCATGCCTTATATTCGATCCTTGGGACCTAGAAAACCCAACAGATGGTTATACATAATGTTGTCATTAAAGAATGCCTACCAATGAAATCGGAGAACATTCGCAACTAGAATTCAAATTCTTGAACAAATTATCTAAGCTAGACTTATAGTGTGTGTGCGTGTAAAGGTTCATTCACAGCTCGACTCATAAAAATTGAGATCTGATGGGTCAAACCAACCTAGATATCTCAAAAGTACTATGTATTTTTCCTATTCTGTACTCAGTATGGTACGATTTTTTTCCTTCTTTTTCTTTTTCAACACACCATACCCTTTTAAGGTAGCATTTCTCCTCGTGGTGGTCTAACATTCGCCCATGGGTAGCTTCACGTTTATCGGTTATAGTTTGTTAACTTCTTTTTTTTTCTTTTTTCTTTTTTTTCAATTTTTTTAATTATACCATACATCATAAAACTAGCATATCGAGATAGATAACTAAGAAAACGGTCATTCATATGCAAACAATTCTTCAACTAGTCACTTTGTCAATTACTTAGGTTCTTACTGCTTAAAACCTATTGTTATGTCCTTATGAGTCTAACTTAGATCACTTACTCAGGGCATCAGATAAAATCAATTGGAACTTATCATTTCTAACATTTATCCTTAAGCAAACAAAAATTCATTATTAGATATATGCTTTACTATCAAGGATTAAAAACAAAGATTTTTTTTTTTGAAAATGAAAATAGCAGGTACTATCACTACATGAACAACCCCCAAACTTAAAACTTGCATTGTCCTCAATGTAAAATAAACATAAAAGAAACAAAAGTAAGGAACAACGCTACCATGCATGGAGTTGATCAGGCTCTGTTGTTGGTCAGAATTGATTATTACGGGTTAGATGGTTTGCGCTAATACTATATAAATAACATGCAAACTAATAAACAACAAACATAACACAATAAAAAATAAAAATAAATTTAAGGAAATAAAAGTAAAAAAAAAAATGCAAGGGTTGCCTCCATGCTAGCGCTAAGTTAACGTCTTCAGCCAGACGCAATCACCCGAGTGATCATGGTGGCTCCACGTAGTGAACCATATAGTCTCATGTTCTTCTTTTCGGCATCCACCAGTGATTAAGAATGAAAATGAATTTTATGATGGATGTGGCAATTTATCCATGGATGGTCTGAACGGCGTAAAACACACGTATAAACGAAGCGCACGTATCGTTCAAGTAGTATAAAAATATCGATCCCACGAGGACTTAATATCTAAACTCTTATTTTATGAGTCAAATGATTACTAATATCTAACAAGTTGATTGATTGATTTGAAATGGTGACGATTCTAAATTTAAAAGTTAAATAAAATTGTCGAAAATAGGTTTTAAGAAAATTCAATATTCAAAAACTATCTAGGGTGTGATTTCTTCCAATATCATTTTAAAGATGAAGTGGTTATCTTAAGTGGGTAATATATTGATTTATTAACCTGAACACTAAATTATGTGTAAGCCCTGTCGATGGTCAGACACAAATACCCCGTTTAACCCAATTGAACCATATGTTATGTCAACCAAATTATCTGGATTCATTAAGTTTAAGTTCCAATTATGGCTACCCCGCCCAACAGGTATATTCCTATCCTGTAAGGAAAATATATTAAAGGGTTATCTATCCTCAAGGAAGATCGTGGGCTATTGAGTCTAAGGCTGAAACCTAAAATCCCTATGTCTAGTTCATTTTAGATTTACCATATCAATTTTATTAATGGCCAGTTAATGAAAAAGCATTAAGTTTAAGACACAATAAATAAATCTTATATTACCCAAGCTATAATCTAACCCTTATAAAACGGTGATATTGGATTTCATCAAACCCCAGATAATAATTTAGTTACCACACATAACTAGACTAATAAAAAACTTAAAAGTAAAAGACATAAAATGAAAATGCTTGAACTTTGAAGTAATTGCGGTAAAGTAAAAGCTGAAAAGTAAATTACAATAAAATAAAAAGCTAAGGTAAAAGAAATTACTTTTACTACTCTACTATTTAGATATCTCCCATAAAATAATATATAAATTGTGATATTATTTTACCAACGACCAATCTGGCGGTATCCTGATTAAGTCAAATTAAGTCCAACCAGCCATATAGGCGGTAATATTTGTCCATAATCAAGCCATAAAGGCGGTACCAAAATAAATTTAACAACCGACCAATCTGGCGGTTATCCTTGATTAGTCAGGTTTAAACCAGATTAAATTGAATTGCCAACCGACCATATAGCGGTACTTTATTAATCAGTATTTTAAATAGTGATATATTATTTTTAAGGGAGATTAATCTAAATAGTAATAGTAAAAGAATTACCTTTCACCCTAGCTTGGGAAATTACCTCCTCATTACTGAAAGTAAAAACTGAAAAAATTAAAGAAAGAAAAGTATGTGAGTTAAAAGTAAATGCGGAAAGTAAAAACTGAAAAGTAAATAAAAGAAAGTGCGAAACTGAAAATTAATTACTGAAAACTAAAAATAAAACAAACTAGATACAATCTTCTTATTTATTCATTAAGAATTTCAAGGAAGAAAGTATGAATTTTACAATGAAATGGCTTGGTATTTATAGGCAAAATTTGCCAACATCAAATCATCCCATAATTCTCCACCAAATCCATTATTAATTTCTCCACTAATTACTCCACCAAATCCATAATTGCTCCACTAATTGCTTATTTGTTTGTTGTGTGTTGATTTGATAATTTTATTAATTATTAATTAATTAATATTTTGCTTTGAAAATGATGATAATGACTTTTAATAATTACACTCCACACACTTCTGGATGGTTCATCAATTTCGGTCATGAAATCATCAGAATTCGGAAAATATTTTCTCTTTGAAAGTTGTAGATCTTTGAGTCTTCTTTAATCTGGAACTTGAATCAGCTCAATCCGATATCTGAGAAAACGTTATGCCCAAAATACGACAGATGCCAAAACTGCAATTTCCAAAACTGCACTTCGTCAAAAACGCCCTTTCAAATTTCCAATCTTCAAAATTAATATATCAAGTCCAATAATTGCCCTTATTTGATCCACATTCGTCCTAAATGATTTCATTAAGACCCGATATTATTTTATCTGCAAAATAAACTAAAACAACATCAAAACGTTCATCAAACCCGAGAAACTAAAAAAATATTAAGTAAAAAGGGGCGGTAAATATTGATATATTTTCCGCTCATCATGGTCCTCCATGGTCAACTGATTTTGGACTGCACATCTGGAAAAATTAGCTCGACCTCCTTTTTAACCTTCAGGGATCATCTTCAAGTGAACACTGATTCTTTTTTTCCTCTTTTTATAGTATTTTGGGAGTGGTTTCATGTCTAACTACGGAGAATGTAGTTCTGTTTCCAAAACAAAAGTCCCTACAGCCAAAACAGCAACTGAAGTTCTGTTTCCGACTCGTTAGATCAACCTCCCCTGAATCCCGCATCCTGCTATTCTGCAGATCCTGCAAATCAATACATATATGAGCAGCACAACCAGAATCAAAAATCCAATTTTTACAAAACTAGAAGTAGTCATATTATTTCAATAACAAACATACCAGAGGCTAGTGCCTTGCCTGCCTTGATATCCTCCCTGTGTCCCTTGCCCATCGGCAGTCACGTTTCCAGTGACCCTTCTTGCCGCAGTTGAGGCAGACATCTTGAGACTTGTCCCTTGGCTTCCCAGAAGCTTTTGTCAACTTGCCTTTACCCTTGTTCTTATGTTTCCTCTTCCTCACCCCTCCAGTTGCCTTGGGCCCAGCCCTTGGCCTCCGGGAGGTCGATGCATAGTGCGCCTCGCGCTTGCCCCCTTTATAGAGTTCTTTTTCAGACTTCTTCAATATGGATAACAGCTCTCCAAGAGAGTCATCCGTGTCCATCAACTTGTAGTTGATTATGATTTGTTTCCAAGTATCAGGAAGTGACTGTAAGATCAAATCTGCGGTCAGCTCAGCCTCCAAGACTATTCCCATATTGGCCAACTCATCAATATCGGCGATCATTTGAGTCCCGTGGGCCTCAACTGATGCGCCTTCAGTCATTCGGGCGCGGAAGAGTTTCTTCACCAACTCGTACCTCTCCATCCGCTTATTGGTGCGGTGGAGATCTTGCAGTCTAGCCATCATGTTATAAGGATCCAAGTCCATATTCTGGCGACGAAAGTGCTGAGTCATCGAAGCTAACATAATAGCCTGAGCTGTGTCACAATCATCGCTGTGAGTTTTCCATAACTCCAGCTCAAGTGGGTCAGTGGGCTTAGGCGAGAGAGGTATCTGTATAGTGTACATCATCCTCTCAGCCCCAAGGACTATCCTCAGGTTCATTTCCCAATCAGCGAAGTTTGTGCCCTTAAAGACATTGTCACCCATGATGATGTCTCGGACATTTCCCTTGCTTGCCATCTCAACTACGATAGTCCAACTATCTAGTTAACGATAAAATGGGTACAGTCAAACTGTTACAAGAAAAAATAACAATGTATTAGTCCAACTAATTTTAATAAATAGACGAAATAATTTTGAAAGACGCGTAAGGCTAAGTATCTGAACGAAATTGCAAATTCAATACTAGCCTCCCACTATTTTCATCAAGTCTCTAACCCTCTGTTGAGAACTCAGGAAATCCTATTTCCTAGTGGGCTAGGATCCCGTTAAATAACACACAACCTTGACTTTGGCCAACAAGCTGTATGCTATTTAACTAGGTAGATCTCAAAGATCAATTGGATCCAATCCAATTCCTAGATCCGGTTAAGTGGACATCCAAGTCCAAAATATATGTACATTACTTATGCCAATATATCTAATACATTTTCTTAACCATATCCTCTGAATCATCTAGGCCTTGGCTTTGGCACAACAAACCTAATGATTCCAGTTAAGCGGGACCCATTGACAAGGAAAGTTTCGTAATCAATGTCGTTGGACAAGAAGTGATCTTGACTTTGGCCAATAAATCACAACTTGGACAAGACACCGATGTGGAACAAAACTCTCATGATTCAAGTACATCCTCAATTGACAAAGGTCTTGACTTTGGCCAACAAACCAATGCCAATTTTGGATCTTGAACAAGAATCATTCAACGGAAGGATAATCACTTAATATAGATTGAGGGATTTTTGCGTAATTGGCAACCAATTTATTATCTTTGTTAGGTCTCATCATCATACACCCTTAAGCATACTTCTAAAACATCATAAAGCGCGTAAAGTAAATTAATAGTGATATACTGATGGATATATAAAACAACTTGTTCCTAGAACAAATCACTCCATTTCTTCTCCCCGCTAGCACTATTCTACTTCTACCCAATTACATAATACAATAAGAGAAACCTCATATACATTGAGGGGAATTAGGTGAGAAGAGAATACAAAGAGATAAAAGAGATAAGGCTGGACACGCAGGTCCAATTTATAAATTCTAAATTTACAATAATTTCTAAAATTACCCTTTTCCCTTCTAATATCCATCCGATATACACTATTCATTCATCACATACATATATATTCAATCAAGACATGATATACAACCAATCTAATCCAATTAATTAGTCTTTGTTTAAGTGATCATTTGCGCGAGTCCAACTCGTTTGAGAATAAGTACATAAGGTACGAATTCACGAATTATATCGAACTACTCGTTAAATCCAATTTAAGTCGTATTCAATACTAATTCAATTTATTTAATTCCAAATTAAATGTTTACACTTTTAATGTGCTTTTAAAGACTTGGATTCTAAATCTAATCTAATTGGGTCTCCAAGCCCAACTAACATCCAATGTTGTTTAATTAAAGTCCGATGGGCTTTCAATTGATTTATTAAGGCTTAGGCTTTGGTCAATGTGGGTCAAACCCAATTACCAAGCCCAAATAAGGAATCACCCTTAAATGCCATAAAATCAATTTCAAGCCCATAAGGCCCAATTAAACATTAAAGCCCATTTTACTATATTTGGACTTAATGGAGTGATTTAAGCCCAAATTGGATCCAATCCTTTTGGCCCAAATCTACTTGGCCCAACCAAGCCCATTATGCCCAAATACAATAATACAAGCCCAATTTTACAATTAAGCCCATTAATTAAATTTTAATATTCCAAATTTTAAAATTCAATTAATTAAAGTGTAAATCCATGATTAATTCATTAAACCAAATATTTCCAAAACACCAATTTAATTTATTAATCATCACTTGTTCAAAACACATGTCCAACATTTATTTGAACAAAAAATCAAGTCTTTTTACATGTCTTTTGCATTCGGCCAAGGGGAAATTTTTGGTTCGATTTGTTTTTCAATCTGATTGAACCACTTATCTACGTCCCGTATACGTTTTAAGTCATCTAATGAACTTGTACACAAAAAATTCCAATCCAATGCAAGGACCTCTATATTCGGCCAAAGCAACAAATTTGGGGAAAATCATCCAATGCATTTTTCTCAAAATTGATCATGTATAACATCATATTACATACATATAAGCATACTTAATCATCAAATTTCACAAGAACATGCTTCAATCAATTTTACCCAAATTAACCCTAATGTATTTCATGCTTAAACATGGCTCCATGATACCATTGTTGGTTTCTATTATTAGTCCCAAAGAAAGTATAAGCAAATGAAACACATGATTTATATATGTAAAACTTGAAGCATGGCAGAATCATACTTACAAAGCTTGTGATGAAAAATGATGAAGAAAATCCTTGAGTCTCCAAGGTGGAAGTTTTCGGCCAAGAGGAAATGAAGAAGAAGCTCCAAGCCTTTTTGTATTCCAAGCTCCAAGGTTGTTTCCCTATCACCTCCTTTGATCCTTCAATGTGCTAGCAAATGGAGTAAAAGAAAAATCAAATCTTTCTTTGCAAATGGTGCTCACGGCATGGAGAGAGAGAGAGGGAGAAGTTTTTGGTTTTTAAAATATTTTTTCTAAAAGGAATAATAAAAAACCTATTACCAAAAATTTGGTATATCCTTTTCAAAAGTCAAAATTCAACTTTCCCTCCAAAAGGCCATTAAATGGCTTCACCTACTTACATCATGAATAGTGACAATGTGTCACTCAATAAAGGTGACTTGTGACATCCATCAACTAGTCATGTCAAGTGATGAGACTTAGCGATGTGACTTGCGGGTCCCACTCGTTTCAAAATACGAATGTGTCCGCAAACACTTTCGGGCTCGGTTTCGCTAATTCTGAATTAACGAATTTCCGTTGCGACGTAAATTAAATAATTATGCCTAGCGAAATCACTATTCACGTCGCTAACGAATTAATTCTAAATTAATTCGTTTGCCCGAATTAAAACCGATTTTAATTCCGCGTCGAAATCTAATTTCGTTTAATATATCGAATATATTATTTTATCGATTAATTCCAAATTAATCGTTCTCTCTCCAAATTGGGCATTTTATCCAAGATAAAGTTTCTCCGTAATTAATTCAAGATTAATAAAGTTCGAATCAAATATCATAGGTGAATCTTCAGGAAGCGACCCAAGAGATCTCCGGATATGTTGGCAGTAAATACGGTCGTCGGATAAACCGAACACGTACGTACCCCGTACTACGTTTTTACCGATTTACAAGACAAGGTTGGCTTCTAGCAAAGCGCCATGCCTACCCAATTCTCCAGAAATATTCTTATTGGAATATTAGATCTTTATCAAGCGTAGTATACCGTAGTATTGCGTACATCGATCCAGTATCGGACGATCACATGTTAGGCCTGGGGCTGGAAATGTGTCTGCCCCGTACGAAACATATATCGGACATCAAACAACTAGTCTCTTTAAATCGGACAATCCTGACCCGGTCATATTGTCCCGAAGGTTGCAACATTTTATAGAGTACTAGTTCTGTATCCTGCGTGATCATCATCTCCATATGTCTGAAATGATACTTCCATCTTGACATCACATCCAGTACATTACGATTCTCGATAAACCCAGAAGAGGTGTACACAGAACCGGTTAAAGCCCCGAACCACCAAAACCAAAGTTTACCGATTGTCGCAAGTACTGACGATGCAAGTCTCAGGTTAAGACCATATACACCTACCCTGATGCGGCCTCCCATAGACACGCAGACATACTACCAATGGGATTCCGCGGGGTCTATCCAGAGCGAAGCTGTTTTCCGTACCATCGGTAAAACACAACCTCCTATCGCACTTGCATAAGTATCCAATACTTAAATATATGAGAACTATGCCATTGTGCCATCACAACGCGCACAAGTGCAATACTAGTCTATTCCGCATTATCGATGTCCGATCTCGATAATACTCTGACTAGGGATATTTAATGATTAAACCTTTTATATTGATACTATCTCATATCATCTCAATATGGAACTAATCATATGGACTTTTGCCATTTATATATCAAAGTAAATAATTTACAAAATGGCAAAAGGCAATTTCATTATCACATAGTTAATTTTGTACAATAATACAATATCATTTACAAAACAGTGACGCTATGGGTCATAATGTCTAACAGAGGCACTTGGACCTGGGGGAATGTAACGTCCCGAATCCGAATGGCTAACTCGGTGGGACGTACCCCGACCCCGAGCTGAGAAAGGCATTTTGGACCTGAGGGAATGTTACGTCCCCAGTCCAAAGAGGTAGAATCGGTGGGACGTAACCCGACCCCGAATGAAGAGAGGCACTTGGACCTCGGAGAATGTTACGTCCCCAGTCTGAAGGACTGACTCGGTGGGACGTACCCCGACCCCGAGCTGAGAAAGGCACTTGAACCTGTGGGAATGTTACGTCCCCAGTCCAAAGCGATAGACTCGGTGGAACGAATCCAGCCCCGAGCCGAATAATCAAGTGGCCTCAGCGGAACAAATCCAGCCCCGAGCCGAATAATCAAGTGGCCTCGGCGGAATGAATCCATCCCCGAGCCGATTAACTAAGTGGCCTCGGCGGAACGAATCCAGCCCCGAGCCGATTAATCATTGGGACTTATTCAGAAGGGAAGTGAATCAACCTTTGAAGCCCTACTGAATCTGGCACGGGCGTCCCTTTTCCAGACCAGCGAAAAATAAAAACAAAACTCTGGAAAATAAAATCAAAAGGCGGGGGTGACTTAGCACTTATCCCAAAACAAAACGTTTCGCAAGCATAAACAACAACATGGATGCCTCAAAACACCGTCCTGTCCGAGGTCTCCAAAACATAATTCTGAATCTTTCAATTCAGTGTCCCGGCGAACCAGGATTTGGATCAGAGAACGTTTAAAATGGTAAGGGCACATCCTTTATACGTCAGGTCACTGTGGAGCCTGTGTATTTGTGTGTGGGCACCTCCTTACCGCGCTGGAGCATGCACACGCCACAGGGGCCCAACGCCTCCCCGTGTTGCGCCTCTCTTGGATCCAAATGATGAATGGATCAAAGAGTGTTCGGGATACTAAGGGCACATCCCTCCTTAGGTCCGATAGCACTGGAGTTAGCAATCGTCACGGGGGAATCATCACTCCCCGTGCTATGCTCTCCCACAGATCCATTACATCGGGTAAGCGAGGATCAAAGAGTGTTCGACACATTAATGGCATATCTCTCCTTATGTTCGGTAACACTGGAGCAAGCAATCGCCATGGGGGTATCATCCATCCCCGTGCTATGCTTCTCACGGATCCTATGCATTGAATATGTCCCTGAATATTCTGAGGACCCCGAGCTTGAGAGATATTTGGTTCTGGGGGAATGTTCTGTCCCCAGGCTAATTAAGCATGACTCGGTGGGACATAACCGACCCCGAGCCGAATTATCAAGTGACCTCGGTGAAACAAGATCCAGCCCCGAGCCGATTATCGTAGTGGCCTCGGCGGAACGTAATCCAGACCTGAGCCGAATAATGAAGTGGCCTTGGTGCCAACTGTCTTTTGAAACGTGCCTCGAGCATGTGAGGATCGAAGGGTGTTCGAAGCATTAAGGTCATATTCCTCTTTATGATCGGTAACACGAGAGCAAGCAAACACCACGGGGGTATCATCTCTCCCCGTGCTATGCTTCTCATAGATCTATACTCTGATTTACATTCGTCACCGCTGTTTAATGCTTATATGGAATCGACTGATTCTGGTGTGGCTTGTGCTTCTTTGCGGTAGTAGCTGTGGTCGTGTAGTTGCGAGTTTTGTGTTTTTGACCCTGGATCGTTGTATTGAGTATGTCCCCGGAGCTTTGAATGTGGTTCAAATTTTTTTTTTTTTTTAGAGGAGTGGGTGAAACTTTTGGAAAATAGGGTTTTATTTTTATTTGGGGACATACTGCCCTTCTTACAACTCTCTGCGGGTCATTTTGAGAGAGGCTTTGTATTGAATTTCTGTCCCTTATCGGGTTGCTGCAAAAGAAAAAAAGAAAAAGGAAGGGAGAATTTACTGAAAGTATTTTTTCAGCATCTTGGCGTTCCATGGTTTCTTTAATCTTGTGTCGTTCAGCTGTTCTAAGATATAGGCCCATGACCTTACTACCTCTGTGATTTTGTAGGGCCCTTCCCATTTGGCACCTAACGAGCCCTCCTCTGGTCTTCGGGTGTTTAGGGTGACTTTTCTTAATATTAAGTCGTCTGGGAGGAAGGAGCGGGTTCGAACTCTTTTGTTGTATGTCCCTTTATATTATGATGTATGCAATAAGACTTCTTGTTTCTCTTATCAGGGGGGAATCTTCTGAGGTCGGGTTCTATTAAGAGGCCATTTCCATGTATCTCCATGATGATTTGCCCTGGTGGCTTGCTTAGGGGAATATATGCTTCTTCTCGGATCACGTGGTTTACTTGGGTTGGGACCCTTCTTTCCTGGTCCCTTCTAGGCATTGGTTTGAATTCTTTGTGTCTTGGGATGAGTTTTTTGAATTCCCTGTCCGGCCGGCGGGGGGCCTCTGCTCTTGTCGTGTTTTCTCTAATGGTTATCCCCCTTTGGGAGATCTTCTCATCGCATTCCAACAAGATGAATTTACGGGCTACCTCCAGAGCGGTTGCGTAATCTGGTGTGTCTTGGATTCTTAGGTGAGTCCATAGTTTTCCGACCCTTAAAGCTCCCTTTAAACTTTACAGGGCCTCTTGGGACTCGTATCCTCCGACCTCGAGTACCATATTGTGGTACCTCTCGATGACATTTTTTAGGGGCTCGTCGTCTCCATGCTTCATGAGTCTTAACTCTCCGATTGTCTTTTTAGGGGCGCAGGCCCCTTTGAAGTGCCGCACGAACGACTTTCTGAGTTGTGTAAAGCTACCGATGCTCCATGAGGCTAGACTTCTATACCATAGAATGGCGGATCCACCCAAGGTTAGGGGGAATACCTTGCACACGGCGTCCCCTGTCACTCCTTGGACCTCCATCAATAGTATAAAGCTCTCAATATGGGATTTTGGATCGGTATGGCCTTTGTAGGGCGTCATGGTCGGCATGTTGAACCTTTTCGGGAATTTTGTTGACTTTATTTCTTCTGTGATGGGGGGATTCCTCTTCGTCGTCCCGGGTGTCTCATGTATCTATTTTGAGGCTTGTCCTCCACTTGGCCATCTCTTTCTTTAACCAAGATTTTACCTTGCTATTTGGGCTGCCATGTCGCCTTCTGCGCTCTTCTTCATGTCTGTTGCCACGGGTGCGGTGTTCCTCACGCCTTGGGATCTCCCGAACAGTCTCGTCGTACTCTGTGCCTCATCTTCTAGTGTAGCGGAGACTATCGTAAGAGGAATCTGTCGAACGTCTCTCTTCTTCTTCTTCCCATGTGTCCTCTGCTTGTGAATCTTTTTCCACAACTATGGATTTTATCCCATAAGGCCCCCTCCTCCTAGGTCCATCGTCCTCACTTGTATCCACAACCCTCTTTCCATCGGCTATCTCTCCTCTTCTTTGATCAGCTCTTGTTTCAGGCTTCTCGCTGTTCCCCCCTTCCATTCTCTCCAGTCGGTGCATCATGGTTTTTAGGAGGGCTTGATTATCCTCCATGTCCTTCCTTATGCTTTCTTCTATCTTCTTCATCCAATCTGTAGCCGAATTCCCCGACGATTGGTGATTTCCGCCTTCTGCCATCGTCTTACTACGCGAACCACTTTTTGTTGAATTCCCCACAGACGGCGCCAATTGTTGACGGTGGATTTTGGTCCCAGGGCAATATGGGAATATCACTCCCGAGGTAATCCTCCTTCAATAGTGAATTTGTTTGGTTATGGGGGACCAAAAGCAAATTTAGCAAAAGACAGATAAATGCACCAATCAACAAGGAGTTTTAACGTGGTTCGGTGGATCTTGGTCCGACCTACGTCCACGGGCACAAAAAGGATGATACTTTTATTACTCAAACACGCTTCTCAGCTCTGTTTCTTGTTTTTACAAGTCTGATCTTAATGATTCTGATGATTTTTACACATACTCTACCCTCCTATTTATAATAACAGAGAAATCAGATTCTTTCTAGCATAGAGGTTTCCCGTTGAGACAATCTCCTTTTCCTATGAAGATTCCTAATCCGCAACTGATTTCTCTTTATTTATCCTATCAGGACACTGATTTATCAGTTTCCGTGTGAAAGTAGGATAATTTTTTTCCTTTTTCCCGGTAGAAATAAGATGTCTTATCTTCTGGGCATGCTTCACCATATGGTCGGTCTAGACATGGTCGGTTATCATGGATTTCTGAGCTGAGAATGCTTTTGCTGAGCTGACAGTGCCCGGTCACCTGGTCCCAGGTGGTCGGTCTTTTATCCATGTGGTCGGGTCGGCATTTAATGATTTCGACCAAGATGGGAATTGCCCCTTTTACCCTTGTCGCGCTGCTTAACTGTCATAGAGCCTTTTTACACCATCAACAACATATATTAATAATAAATGTCAAATATCACAATTCGACATTTAATAAATGGCCGAAAAGATCTCAAAAGCATGTATCTTTGTTTAACCGTTAAATGACTTATAAATAATCAGTATTATTTATAAAAGTTGCCCTAATGCCCTACAAGTATATCTCATTAGTGATACTCTCTAGGTGCAGGCATATCCATCACGAAATCCAATTTCGTGTCCATAATCTACCCACCCGTAAATTACGACGAACACGGAAAAATTCTGAACCATACAAGTTGAGGTCACTGCATACGTATAATCCTTCTGTCACATGTATCCGGATTATCCCAGAGATATAGATATAAACGTCAATTCTCTTTAGGTATAATCCCGTTATACCCTTCTCTAGAATTATTCTTGAGTTGTTTCTTGGTGGTGAGACTTGTTTGGTGTGGTAAGGATTGAATCAAAGTGTTGAATTTAATTAATTTGGTGTTAATTGGTCTATTGGACATTTTTATAAAATTAGGGTTCATAACCATTTCCAAATTTAGGTCTTTCCATATATGTGTTAATTAATGATGTGTATATGATGCATATTAATTTTGGTGTTGATTGGATTTGATCTTGAGTGTTTTTGAATCAATTTGGACTAAAGTGAAAATCCTGGAAACTTGAGGGA
The DNA here is from genome assembly GCA_019454045.1 of Zanthoxylum bungeanum. Classification (NCBI taxonomy): domain Eukaryota; kingdom Viridiplantae; phylum Streptophyta; class Magnoliopsida; order Sapindales; family Rutaceae; genus Zanthoxylum; species Zanthoxylum bungeanum. The sequence goes on along the minus strand of SKCR01051819.1, from coordinate 22,888 downwards.
CCTCTCGGTAAATTGGGAAAAATTAGTTTCTTGAATTGTAATTTGTATTTTCATGTATAAGACATGTATAAATCATTTTGGGATTGATTTGGAATTAATTAAAATCGTATTTGACAATTTAGGACTAAAACAATAAAAAAACAAAGTTTATGCGCTAAATGGCAATTAATGAAAAATCTGATTTTTGGGTAAAATTTTCAGTTTTTTGAGTACTGAGTAATTAAAATAATTACCCAAGAAAAATTATTGAAATCGGAAAATTTTGATTTTCGGCATTTTCGCAGCGTTCACCCGAAATTGCCGCCTAAAACCCCAACAACGACGTGCTCAGCACGATAAGCAAAACAATAAATCAAATATCCTAAACTTCTAAAAGTTCTACCAGGACACTTGCAAGGATGATTGCCGCTTGGGTGTTCCACATCTCGAGCATGACTTCCTAAGTTGTCGTGGTTGACCAATCTTGATGCTAACCTGCAAAACTAGCAAACTGGTTTGGTGTGAGTTATAAGAACTCAGTAAGTAACCATGCTAGCAATACAAACAAACATACAAGTCAATTACATTAGAATTTTTTCAGCATTATCAAGTTATTATGAGTCTTAGAATTATCAGCTTCTTATTATCCTTTATACTTTACCCATATCAAATTTACATATTTACATATTGTCAATATAGTGGCTAGACATTCAAAGCACACGAAACGTGGATTCGAAATCACAAAGTACGTCACATAATATCGAAACCATTTCAATGTTAAAAATGAAATCACATATTAATACTTATCACAGTTAAATATCTTTAAAATATCATCAAATCGGTAAATCTAACAAACTTTCTTTTGTTCAATTATAAACTATCTTTAATACCAAAACATTATCTCGACGTTCTTCCTCAAATCCATCATTTAACTATCCTAAACCTTTCAATTGTCTTTACATATGTGTGTGTGTATATGAAAAGAATGATCGAGAACATATCGCATGGGTTACTTACCTGGCTTCACGAGCACTCCAGGTCCTAGTCAAATCTGTCAAAATAAATGGCGAAATATCGTTGGAATCACGACTTAATGAGTTCTCAACTAAACTACAATAAAATCCCGGATCTTTCCGGAATAACCAAATCAAGTCCAATTTCAATACTTTCAGTTTCAATAATCTTAAAATATTATTATAAACAACCCAAGTTATCAGTTAACTTAAATTCTTGGTTTACGCGTTTTTGGAAAAGCTTCCGAAAAAGTTTTCGTAAACACTACAAAAAGGTCTCGAACCCTCCAAACCTTCCCGAATTTAATTAAACATGTTCGTAATATCATAAATAACTCATAACAATCATTAAAACCAAAACATATCTTTATAAGCAAAAATCTACTTTTACCGAAAACTTACATATTCTATCGGATCGATCAAACTCGTTCCGTTTTCACTTGGATTCTACCAAATTCTCATATTCAATATAATGATACGCAAATAATTCATTTTATATCATATACTGGATACATCCGACTATTTAGCGGAAAACTTGAAATATGCAGATTTTTACCAGGATGTTTTACCAAGATTTCGAGGGCATATACGGACTCGAAACGATCCCACGAACGCGCTGAAATTAACAGAATTCTGATCGAAGCTACTGTTCACCATGGGTCACTATTAATCCGAATCTTCTTTCCTTATTTCACGTGCAACCGTGCACGAAATGGAAAATCATCCACCGCCTACTTGTAGTACTCTCTGAGAGCTTCGATTTGGCGGGTGGCTCGGGTCGTGAAATGAAGTGAGGAGCCGGGATCAACAAACCCATTCCGCATATTTTCTCTCTCATTATCGTCGTTCGCCGGTGACCTAGGGGGTGCCGCCGGCCACCACAAGATGGAAGGTGGCCGGCTCACCCCTTGGCCGGTCGCACCAGCCGAAGATGGCTGGTAGGCCTCCGGTGTGACCAAGGTCAGCTACAACATGTTTTGGGGGTGGGGGTCGCGTGGGAAGACTTTGAAGATTAAATTATTTTCGTAATTAACAAAAACATTGAGGTATATATAGAAAAATTTCAGAAAATTATATTTTAACCCCCGAAAATTACAATCAGGCCCCTTTCAATGGGCTTTCTCAGAAATTCACATTTTAGAAGCCCTTTTGATGCAAATATTGAAAAGTGTTCAACAAGAAAGTTGTTCTCTCAGAAAAATAAGTCTGATGGTTTGAGAATCAGCTCAATCGAAGTTCATTTTCAATTTGTATAACCGATTCTCGAAATCACGCTTTTTCCAACGCGAGGAAACTTCACTTAAAAATATTCTGATCTATTTTCCAACATATAGTATTATTTTCGAATATCATTTAGTTCCAAATTCCATACTCCAATTCGGAAAGCTTCTAGAACTACTTCGAAAAATATACGGGATATTACAGCTTTCCTCCCAGATGCATCATATTTCAATTTCAAAACAGGTATCATCCAACTTTCACCCACATTCTATGGTCTTAAATCAGAAAATCATAATCAACTCTTGAGGGAATTCGAAGAGGTATTTTGACCGGTGCGTAATCACACGCGTATAACGCAAGCGCACGTATCGTTCAAGTAGTATAAAAAGTATCGATCCCACGAGGACTTAATACCTAATCTATTAATTTAATGAGGTCAAATGATTACTAGTATCTAACAATTTGATTGATTGATTTGAAATGATGATGATTCTAAATTTAAAAACAAGTGAATAAAATTACGCAAAAATAGGTTGAGGAAAATTCAAATTTATAAAACTATCCAGGGTTGTGATTTCTTCCAATATCTAATTAAAAATGAAGTGGTTATTTTATGTTTGTGTAATATATCGGTTTACTAACCTGGAACACGAAATTATGCAAAAGCCTATGTCGATGGTCAGATGCGAATACCCAGTATAACCCAATTGAACCATATGTCTATGTCAACCAAATTACCTGGATTCATTAAGATTAAGTTCCAATTGTGGTTACCCCCGCCCGACAGGTATATGTCTATACTGTAAGGAAATCTATTAAAGGGTTATCTATCCTCAAGGAAGATCGTGGGCTACTAAGTCTAAGGCTGGAACCTAAAATTCCTTTGTCAAGTTTATTTTAGATTTACCAGATCAATCTTATTAATGGCCAATTAACAAGACGCATTAAGCTTAAGACTTAATAAGTAAACCTTTAAATTACCCAAACTATAAAATAACCCCTTATAAACCGATGATATTAGAATTCATCACAACGCTAGATAACTAACTTAGTTATGACACATAACTAGGGCTAGTAAAATAAAAGACATAAAGTAAAAATGCTGAAAAGTAAATGCGGTAAAGAAAATGCTAAAAAGTAAATTTACAATAAAATAAAATGCTATGGTAAAATGATCTACTTTTACTATTTACCATTTAGATATCTCACTTAATATAATATATTAACTTGTGATAATTTTGCCAACCAGCCATATAGGCGGTAACCTGATTAAGTCAAATTAAGTCCAAAAACCAGCCAAAAAGGTGGAACCAAAATAAACCTGCCATATAGGCGGTAAGAAAATTTAATTACCAACCGACCAATCTGGCGGTATCCTTACTTGGTCAGGTTTAAACTAGTTTAAAATGAATTACCAACCGACCAATATAGCGGTATCCTTATTAAGTCAAATTTTAAATAGTGAATATATTATAATTAAGGGAGATTAATCTAAATAATAATAGTAAAAGAATTACCTTTCACCCTACCAGGGGGAAGTTACCTCCTCATGGTTGAATAGTAAAAACTATAAAAGTAAAAAAAGGTAAATTACTATTACAATTACAAAAGTAAATTACTATTACAGAACGTAATTAAAATTAATTACAAAACTGGAATTAAAAAGAAACTAGGTAGAAAACTCCCTATTTACATCAGAGAATTCAGAGAGGAATATACATCTGAAACTGAAATTTTGAGCTCAATTTATAGGCCTTGGTAACCCGCTTGCGTCGCGAAGCGTAAATTTTTTCTTGCGTCGCGACGCGCTGACATCTCATTCTCTGATTTTTCGTTTCAGATTCTTATCCGCTGATGTGGCAATTACGGATGATTAACTCAACAATTATGCTGACGTGGCAGTGACGTGGCGATGAAGTGGCGACACGTGGCGAAAGTGATTGTCGGCACCGTATGATTGCGACACTTGGCACGATGTGATTGGCTGATGATGACGTGGTGGTGATGTGGCATGTTGACTCGGTCAACTGGTGATGTGGACGATGACATGACTGACACGTGGAGTGACACGTGGCGACACATGGCGATGGTGATTGTCGGCACCATAGGAGGATGACACGTGGCAGGGCGCACGTTAGCAAAGTCAAAATTCTCAAATTATGATATGTGGACCCGGCGCACGTTAGCATGGAGCGGCGCATGTTAGGCGTCGTGACGCGGTAATTTACAATTTTGCCCTTTTGTGTCATTTTTCATTGTTTTGTTCCCAAATCACCTCCAGAGAGTCCTGAAACTTTATTTATCTACAAAATAACACAAAACACATCAAAATATTCACAAAACTCAAGAAACTATACAAAATATTAGGTCAAATGAGTGGAAAATAGTGATACATTTACCACTCATCACACCCCCAAACTTAACATTTTGCTAATCCTCGAGCAAAACATAAAATAAAATACATAAACAACCTTAAAATTTAACTAAGCCACTTTTGTAGGGATCACGGTTGCATTTAGCATATGCAACAAGCCTTTAAACCCCTAGGTGTCCCTAGTGGATGAGTTGTAGTCGCGTGAGGGTTTACAGCAATGATACCCACAAACATTTTTCAAAAGTAAAAATGTAGTAAAACTAATGCACATAAAAGCAAAAAGACAAGAGAAAATAGAATAAAGAAGTTAGTGACTAATCAGGTGAAACTTCTACTCCAAGTCACTAGTTGTTTTCTTTCTTTCTAAATTACCGAATAAGCAAATTCTCCGGTTATATTTACCATTCTCAATATACACAGCCAACAAAATATTAAACAACTCATTTTTTCCCACAACAGTCACAAGTGCAGTTGATAAGAGAGTAATATTTTTGTCCTAAAGTTTTATTAGAATTAACACCTTTTGTAGTAATGGAATAATTTTTCTGATTTTTTTTATAAACAATATCTTTCATCTATGTATCGAGTGTTGGGTCGGTGGCTCCCAAACCAGTTGGCTTTAGGGCACCAGGTGTTAAGACACCCCTACGGACTTAATTACTCAGACTTCAGATATATATATATTATTGCAGCATCTTTGATCCATGTAGCGAGCTTTGGGCCAGTGACTCCCAAACCAGTTGGTTTTAGGGCACTAAGTGTTAAAACACCTCTACAGACTTATTAACTCGGATCTCAGACGTTTTATTTTATTTTTTATTTTTTTTACTCCATTGCTTTTTGTGATGCTTCCTCCAATTAAACTAGAGTATTGAATATTACAAACTTTTCAATTACATCTTATGTTTGTATGTTACCATGCATGTTGATAATACCTGCCAACTGAGCATATGAAAATCCATTTTAGTCAATTTTATGGAGAATTTACAAATTAAATAATTCAAAGGAAATAAACAAAAATTAACTTGTTTCGAAAATGGGTTGAAATACGTATCAGGAGTGGGAACTCCTTACACAGCCATCTCTCACCAATTTCACCTTTTTACTCAAAATAAAAATAAAAACGCAAAATATTTTTGTAATTTTTGAAAAAATTTCAACTTTTTTTGTATTTTTCGAAAAATTTTGGACTAAAAATAAAAACAACACACAACTAAAAACAAGATACTGATCAACTAATTCCCTCCCCCAAACCTAAATGAAACATTGTCCCCAATGTCTTAAACAGTAGAAGAAGAGTTTATAAGATAATACATGGTTAACTGAAATTCTACACGAAAAGTTAAAGGTTAAGATCCAGATTAATCCGACGCCTTTTACCACGATCGTCCTCGGACCAACTTATCTTTGAAAGGATAGGGTCAATTTGTGGTTCATAGGCTAAGATTTGGTCAATTAGATCCGGAGCAGTTCTGGCATGAAGAGGAGTTCTTTTAAAGGTTTTGACACGAACCCATTTCTCCGGGCATCATCAAGAAACACACAAAGAAAATCATAAAATCCCTCAACATTGTACAGTCCAAGCGATTTCTGGTGTATGTTCAGGTTCGCCCAGGATAACATTGTAAAATTCTTCCAATGTACCAAAGCCACCTGGAAAAGTAATAAAAGCATAAGCACGGTTAATCATTTCTACCAATCGTTCAGACATACCTGGCACGATCAGTTCCTCTTCGTTTGATGATCCAATAAGATTTGCTTCTGCCAAGGGTTTTGGGATGATTCCCAAAACGTGACTGCCTCCCTCCTGTACAGCTTTTGAAACGATCCCCATAAGTCCAAGATTGCCTCCGCCATATACTAAGTGCATATTCCTTGCAGCTAAGACTCGACCCAATTTCTGTGCTGCTTCTACGTATTGTGGCTTAACACCAAAACTAGTACCACAAAATACACAGATATTTTCAACTCGTCTTCTTGAAGTGGCTTCCATGTTTTACTCTGGATGTCTTCAAAAGTGCAATGATGAGTTGAATTTATAACACCTGAAAAAATGTGAGTAAAATAATAGCACTAGTACCTGCCAAATGACAATTATTAGTTAAACAGTAAAATAAATTGTGATAGTAAAAAAGGTCTGGATCTTGTCGGAGAAAATAAAAGAAAATAATAAAATAAATCACAATTATTAGGAAAAGACAAAGAGATATAATATGCAAGAAATGTAGAGGCTTGATTGACGCCTATGCGTCAAGGACAAGCTTCCCATCCAATTTTTTATAAATTGGCAAACATGGTCTTTTTGAGTCAGATTCCCGAGACTTAACTGTTGTCTTTCTTTTTAGAATTGTGTATGTAATTTGTGAATGGCTATATAAACATATCCACTGGGATGCGTCTCAAGAGATGAAGATATATCATCTACAGACTCCTTACTCAAGCCATCCTTAATGAATTTAATTTTATCTTCGCGATTATCAGACACTATTCCTAAAGAACAACAATGAGTATTGCAATTCCAGCGTGCACATTTGTAACAAACACCTATTTGTTTAGCTCTACGTTTCTTTGCATAGGTGCTTCTTCCAAAACCAGACAAATGTGAAATAAAAGAGTAAGAAGACTCACCTGCCAATCGGACCCGTGTTTCAATAATCCAACGAATGTCAGTAGGAATACCTTTGATCATCAGTAACCACATCCGTTCCAAGTGAGCTTTGTAGACTTTCAACATAGATTTTTAAGGGAGAGAAGGAAATTGATTGTGAAGATTTGTGAGAACTTCTTCCATCCTGAAATGACTTAACCTGCAAAAACTAAACACACCAAATGAAATCACACCAAATCACAATATATATAAAAATTGCATGGGTTGCCTCCATGCGAGCGCTATGTTTAACGTCGTCAGCTAGACGTGACTTCTCAAACGTTAGGCTAGATCTGAAAGTGTGGCACTTTTTTTGTTGCTCAAATGAATCTCCCCAATAGTGCTTAACACGCTTGTTTTTAACCTTGAATGTTTTGTTGGAGTCGGGATCATGTATCTCAACGGCTCTGTCTGGTAAAACCTTGGTGATCACAAATGGACATGACCACCGTGATTTTGGCTTCCATGGGAAGAATTTCACCCTTGATTTGTTTAATAGTACCTTCTGCCCTGGTTCCAGTTGTATGCGCACTAACTTCTCATCATGTCTCTTCTTAGCTTTTTCTTTGTACAATTTGGCATTCTCAAAAGGCTGTATGTGAAATTCCTCCAATTCGTTGAGCTGGTGGAACTATTTCTCTTCTGTTGCTTGTAGTGTAAGAATCTACGTCTTTAATGTACAAGACACTTTATCTTCAGGCTCCACATGCAGTTAACTTGCTTTAAGTTTGTCAGTATAACTTTTCATTTCATCAGAATTCTTGATGGTACTATGTATTACATCAAGTCTGAAACATTCCTCCTTTTTTCATCATCTGGGAAATTCATGGCCTTAAAAACATTGAATGTTACTTCTTGGTCATGTACCCTCTGTAGGACACAGAAATCGGCGACGCTGTTCTAGGCTCGCGGCCTAGTTGGGAGTACGGAATAGCTCGCGGGGAACTAAACCGGAGAAATAACATGGAGTCACCACCCGGTGTGAACCGGGATAAAGATTTAAGGCCGCACTCACCCCTCGCAAGGGAAGACCTCAAACCTGTTGGGTTCGAAATGGTCCCTTACTTATGCCACTTGTAATGATGTGATTTGTGTAATATCTTAACCGAATCTACTCAACATGCTCAAGAACAACCTATATCTAGTTCATGTTCATAAAGGTAAATCCTATGTCTAAGTTTGCATGCTTGGAAAGTAAGTCCTCATAACGGCAAACACACGATAATACACGGCAATCTCATGAACATATTTCAATTATATAATGCGGAAAACAAATAACAACATAAACATAATGCAAATTCTAAATGCAAAATAAATAACTAATCAAGCTTAAAAATAAACAACTAAATCATGCTTAAAAAATAAATAATATACTAGACTAAATCATGCTCGAATCCAAGGTTGGATGAAACGAAATACGTGTGTCTCTTAAGTAGTACATGGTATTGTATCCCTAGTGCAAACCGCACTACCGCCCATTCGGATTCGGCTACGGAATTTACATCCGGGTTTCCATCCGATATACCACAAAAGAAAACACGCATTCCGTTCATCCGGAATTCACATCTAAATGACTCTCATGCGATAATATATTAAAATAAATAAGAGAAACGAAAGATAATAAATAAAGAGAGTGCCCTCAGGTCTAACCTCTTTTGTCGTCTCTCGAAAGCGCGTTACACGGCCGTCGGAAGGGTTGATGTTCCACAACTTTTCTGGTTCACTGATTTTCTATTTTTCCTCGTTGTTTCGCTGTCTGGGCTACTGTTTTCACTCCATTTCGCTGCTGTTTGTGTTGTATTTTCTGGTCACTGTTTTAAGGCAACTTAGGGACTGTTTTGGGCAGTTTTTAGGTTCAGTTTTTGGTTAATTCGGGGATTGTTTTGGATGGTTTGGCAGACAGTTGGGCTGTTGTTTGTGGGTTCTTGTTCGGTGACCGTGGGCAGTGCGTTTTGAGTGTGTTTCACGATGAAGGGGGCTTAATCCAGGTTTGTTTATTCATGATGCTTTGCAGGTTTTGTTGAGGGCTGCCGATAGTCTCAGTTCACGTGAGTGTGAGATGTGGTTTAAGGTTTATTCTTGTTTGTTTGTTTTGTGCCGTGAGCAGTGGCTGCCTTGCATGTTGAATGAAGAGAGGGGCTGCGATGTCAGTTTTTTGGGGGACGTGTGTGCTGTGTTGAAGGTAGGAGCGTGGAGTTTTGATTGAAGGGCAGTACGTGTAGTTGGTGCGTGAGTGGGGCTGGTTGATTTTATTTGTGTATGCAGTTGATGAATGCGGCAGATGGCTAGGCTTGATTTGTCGGGCGGTGGCGAGAGTCTTGCTTTACGGTTTGGCAGTTTGTGTTTTGTCTCTTTGTCGATTTAGTGGAGGCTTAAGGCTTATTGCTTACGTTTCTGTGAGGAGTGGAGCTTTAAGGTTTGTTGTCAATTTGGTTGGGTTCCTCGGCAGGTCTGGCTTATTTGCGTCCAAGAGTGAATGAGGGCCGGCTACTTAGGGTTTTATTTTGGTGTTTTGGTTGCCATCTAGAAGAGTCAAGAGCCGTGAAGCTTTGTGTTTTTTGTGAGATTGAGTTGTGTCAGTGTTTACGGCTGATGAGGGTTTCTAGGCTGCTGGTCTTCACGTTAAAGGCTGTTAGAGTGAGCTGTGTATGGAGAGTGTCTACCAAGTGAGAGGAATGATAGGCGAGAATCTTAGGGTTGGGTTATGTTATTCTTTTATAGTGAGAGGGTAGGGGAATTAGGGTTATGCATGGGATTTTTAAAAGGAAAGAAATCAAGTAAATTTGAATTTATTTTATTTAGTATATTAAAGGAAATGAATAATTTTATTTAAATTGGTGAGTGAATTAATTTATTTTATTTTATTTTATTTTAATTTAATTTGTGACATGTGTTTTAAATGTTTTAATTATTATTGGGTGTGATTTAATGGGCTTGGGTTAAGGATGTGTTTTAATAACGGAGGTCCAACAAGTGAACCCAAAGCTAATCCAGTGAATTAAATCTGACAGTGTGTCAATTCTTGACTCTTCCATTCCGACGTCCGTTTCCCGCTGCTTCCGCAACTTAAAAGGTAATGCCTCCATACGAGACTCATCATAGGGACTTATATGCAAAAATACAGTGCTTACAGTCGCCCCCACTTTGATGGGACTTGCGCGGTGTGTGACAATGGCAATCCTATCAAAGTTATGCAATGCATTTTTACTTACCTGGCTCGCCAGCTGCCACCTGACTTGCCTGCTGCCTCGAGCTGAGTTGATGTCGCTGTGGTCCTCGATTCTGGGACGCATCCCAATAATTTCAACTGACAACGGGGGCCTCGACCCTGGGACGCATCCCAATACCGCCGATAATGTGGGCCTCGACCCTGAGACGCATCCCAAAAACCAATGATGTAGTGGGCCTCGACCTTGGGACGCATCCCAATAACTGTAACCGACAACGGGGGCCTCAACCTTGGGACGCATCCCAATACCGCTGATAAAAAGTGGGCCTCGACCCTGGGACGCATCCTGAAAATGATGATGCAGTGGACCTCGATCCTGGGACGCATCCCAATAGCTGCAACCGAAAACGGGGGCCTCGACCCTAAGACGCATCCCAATACCGCTGACAAAATGTGGGCCTCGACCCTGGGACGCATCCCGAAAATGATGATGCAGTGGACCTCGATCATGGGATGCATCCCAATAGCTGCAACCGACAACGGGGGCCTTGACCCTGGGACGCATCCCAATACCGCCGACAAAATATGGGCCTCGACCCTGGGACGCATCCCGAAAATGATGATGCAGTGGACCTCGATCCAGGGATGCATCCCCAAACTATTGATGATGTGGGTCACGACCCTTGGACGCATCCCCAAAACTGATGATGTGGGTCACGACCCTGGGAGTCATCCCCAAAACTGATACTGATGCTGATGTGGGCCTCAACCCTAGGACTCATCCCCGAAACTGATATTGATGCTGATGTGGGCCTCGACCCTAGATATTATCCCCGAAACCGATATTGTCGTGGGCCTCGACCCTGGGACTCATCCCCAAAAACTGATACTGATGTAAGCCTCAACCTTGGGACTCATCCATAAAACTGATGCTGATTCTGATGTGGGCCTCAACCCTGGGACTCATCCCTGAAACGGATACTGACGTGGGCCTCGCCCCCAAGTTGATACTGATGTGGGCCTCGACCCCCAAGTTGATACTGATGTGGGCCTAGACCCCAACCTAATACTGATAATGTGGGCCTCGCCCCCAAGTTGATACTGATGTGGGCCTCGACCCCCAAGTTGATACTGATGTGGGCCTCGACCCCAACCTGATACTGATAATGTGGGCCTCGCCCCCAAGTTTATACTGATACTGATGTGGGCCTCGGCCCCAAACTGATACTAATACTGAAGTGTCTCCATACCCGGAGTGCCATACCCGGCAAAACTGATACTGAAGTCTCCGTACCCGGAGTGCCATACCTGGCAAGACTGCCCGGCTTGTTCATTCCCGAACTGTTTTCCATTCTTGGAGTGCTATTCTCGGCTTGTTCATTCCCGAACTGTGTTTCCATTCTCAGAGTGCCATTCCCGACTTGTTCATTCTCGAACTTTGCTCCATTCTCGGATTGTCCATTCTCAAACTCTGTTCCATTCTCAGATTGCCATTCTCGGCTTGTCCATTCTCGAACTCTGCTTCATTCTCCGATTACCATTCTCGGTTTGTTCATTCTCGAACCTTACTCCATTCTCGGATTACCATTCTCGGCAAAACTGATACTGAATTAAAGTGGGCCTCGCCCTCAAAGCGCCATACTCGGCCAGACTGATTCTGAACTAATGTGGGCCTCGCCCCCAGAGTGCCATACCCAGTAGAACTGCTATTGATGCTAATGTAGGCTTCGCCTCCAGAGTGCCATACCCGGAAAGACTGCTACTGATGCTAATATGGGCTTTGCCCCTAGAGTGCCATACCCGGCAAGACTGATTCTGATAACGATGTGGGCCTCACCCCCAGAGTGTCATACCTGGCAACACTGATACTGATAATGATGTGGGCCTCGCCCCCAGAGTGCCATACCTGGCAAGATTGATACTGATGCTAATATGGGCCTCACCCCTAGACTAATGCTGATGTGGGCCTCGCCTCCAGAATGATATGGGCCTCACCTCAAACTGATACTGATATGGGCCTCGCCCCTGGGACTCATCCCCAAGACTGAAACTGATATGGGCCTTAACCCTGGGACTCATCCCCGAAACTGACTAATATGAGCCTCAACGTTGGGACTCATCCCCAAAACTGATTCATTTCTGAAACTGACTGTACTGTTGCTGCTTCTGATTAGCTTGTCTTTGCCGCTTTTCATTTTCTTCTTCAAAACCTATGAATACAAAACAAAACAAACACAAAAAGAATGCAAAAAAGCGTTACGTGTATGCCTGCATGCATGAATGAATTTCCTATTCCGTTGGGTTAGGTCTTCCGCCAGTTCTCCAGGTGATTGCACAGTCTTCTCTCTGGTCTCATGGCTCAATTTCTTTTTATGTCCCGGATTCACGAGGTGGTAGACTGGTCACCCCCAGTCTTGGTTTAGCTTTCTGTTGTCCGCTGTTTGCACTTGGTCAAGATGAACCATATGGTGGGGCCTTCCATATCATCATACTATATTACATGCTACGAAATAGTCTCAATAGTTATACATATCATTGTCCTCAAAGAATGCTCAGTAATGAAACCAGAGAACCTTCAAAACACTCAATGCCACTCAAATCCAAGTCTTTGAATAAATGATCTAAGACAAACTCAAAGTGTGTGTGTGCCAAGGTTCCCTTGCAGCTCGATTCCTAGATAAGCTAACTCAATGATTTCATTTCAAAAATTATGATAAATGGGTCAAACCAACCTAGATGTCTTAATTACGCTCTGCAATTGCTTTTCCATGCTCAATGTGATATGGTTTTTCTTCTTCTTCTTCTTTGTCTCTCTCTTTTTCTTTTTCTTTTGAACTTCTTTCTTTTTCTTCTTTTCTTTTTCTTTTTTTTTTCTTCCTTCTCTTTTTCTTTTTTTTTTCAATGCACCTACCCTTTAAGGTAGCATTTCTCTTCATGGTGGTCCTAATACTCGCCCATGGGTAGCTTCATGCTTATCGGTTATAAGTGGTTTATATTTTTTTTTTCTTTATAGAATTTTCTTTCATTTTCAACCATACCACACATCATAACATAAGGAAATCAAGATAGACATCTAAGCAAATGGTTATTCACCGACTTACAATTTCTTCAATTAGTCACTTTGCTAGCTACTCAGGTTTTCACTGCTAAGAATCATAATCAAGTGCTTACGAGTCTAACATAGATCAATTACTCAAATCATCAGATAAAAACACGTCAAGAGTTTATCGTTTCTAAGATTTCTTCCTAAAGCAAACAGTTTCATCATCGGACTTATGTCTAACTATCAAGGACTAAAAAAACAAACAAATTTTTTTTCTTTCTTTTTTTTTTCTTTTCTCTTCTTTTTTTTTTCTCTCTTTTTTTTTTTTTTTTTTTCTTTTTTTTGAAGGCCCCCCAAATGGTCTTTCTATTCTTACCGTAAGGTTTTCTGTTTCTCGATTTCCTTTTCTTCGCTATCCATGTTTGCTAAACTCTTTTTGACAAATCTCTTTTTTTTTCTCTAACCCAACGGATATCTATGATGGCTTTTAAGACACAGGGTTAATATGATGCGTGTATGCATGAGATGCATGCGATGTATGAGATTATATGCATGTGGTTATCAAAAGCATAAAGGGGCAGCTTCTATAGGATATACAACTATTGTTCTCATGCGCGTTTATGAGAGTGAGGACAAAAGCTCTCGCTGACGAAGGATTATCCACAACTATGACTCCCCACTCAAGGGTTCAAGCGACCAAGTGAACGTACCTTTTTAATACCTTATGGTACGTGCCAACGAGTTATGGTGTGTGACCACTAGAGACACGGTTAACTAAAGCACAAATCACAACGAGTTAAACCCCTTTCAACCCACTATAGACACGGTTAACTAAAGCACAAATCATAAACATCACAAGACATGATTTCGGGGCCGATTCTTTATCCCCAGTGGAGTCGCCAAACTGTAGGATACAGAAATCGGTGACGCTGTTCTAGGCTCACGGCCTAGTTGGGAGTACGGAATAGCTCGCGGGGAACTAAACCGGAGAAATAACATGGAGTCACCACCCGGTGTGAACCGGGACAAAGATTTAAGGCCGTACTCACCCCTCGCAAGGGAAGACCTCAAACATGTTGGGTTTGGAATGGTCCCTTACTTATGCAACTTGTAATGATGTGATTTGTGCAATATCTTAACCGAATCTACGCAACATGCTCAAGAACAACCCATATCTAGTTCATGTTCATAAAGGTAAATCCTATGTCTAAGTTTGCATGCTTGGAAAGTAAGTCCTCATAACGGAAAACGCACGATAATACACGGCAATCTCATGAACATATTTCAATTATATAATGCGGAAAACAAATAACAACATAAACATAATGCAAATTCTAAATGCAAAATAAATAACTAATCATGCTTAAAAATAAACAACTAAATCATGCTTAAAAAATAAATAAAATACTAGATTAAATCATGCTCGAATCCAAGATTGGATGAAACGAAATACGTGTGTCTCTTAAGTAGTACGTGGCATTGTATCCCGAGTGCAAACCGCACTACCGTCCATTCAGATTCAGCTACAGAATTTACGTCCGGGTTTCCATCCGATATACCACAAAAGAAAACACGCATTCCGTTCATCCGGAATTCACATCATGCCGCAATAAATGACTCTCATGCGATAATATATTAAAATAAATAAAAGAAACGAAAGATAATAAATAAAAAGAGTGCTCTCAGGTCTAACCTCTTTTGTCGTCTCTCGAAAGCGCGTTACACGACCGTCGGAAGGGTTGATGTTCCACAACTTTTCTGGTTCACTGATTTTCTATTTTTCCTCACTGTTTCGCTGTCTGGGCTGCTGTTTTCACTCCGTTTCGCTACTGTTTGTGATGTATTTTCTGGTTACTGTTTTAAGGCAACTTAGGGACTGTTTTGGGCAGTTTTTAGGTTCAGTTTTGGGTTAATTCGGGGACTGTTTTGGATGGTTTTGGCAGTCAGTTGGGATGTTGTTTGTGGTTTCTTGTTCGGTGACTGTGGGCAGTGCGTTTTGAGTGTGTTTCACGATGAAGGGGGCTTAATCCAGGTTTGTTCATTCACGATGCTTTGCAGGTTTTGTTGAGGGCTGCCGATAGTCTCAGTTCACGTTAGTGTGAGATGTGGTTTAAGGTTTATTCTTGTTTGTTTTGTGCCGTGAGCAGTGGCTGTCTTGCGTGTTAAATGAATAAAGGGGCTGCGATGTCAGTTTTTTGGGGGACGTGTGTGCTGTGTTGAAGGCAGGAGCGTGGAGTTTTGATTGAAGGGCAGTACCTGTAGTTGGTGCGTGAGTGGGGCTGGTTGATTTTATTTGTGTGTGCAATTGATGAATGCGGCAGGTGGCTAGGTTTGATTTGCTGGGTGGTGGCGAGAGTCTTGCTTCACGGTTTGGCAGTTTGTGTTTTGTCTCTTTGTCGATTTAGTGGAGGCTTATGGCTTATTGCTTACGTTTCTGTGAGGAGTGGGGCTTTAAGGTTTGTTGTAAATTTGGTTGGGTTCCTCGGCAGGTCTGGCTTATTTTTGTCCAGGAGTGAATGAGGGCCGGCTACTTAGGGTTTTATTTTGGTGTTTTGGTTACCATCCAGAAGAGTCAAGAGCCGTGAAGCTTTGTGTTTTTTGTGAGATTGAGTTGTGTCAGTGTTTACGGCTGATGAGGGTTTATAGGCTGCTGGTCTTCACGTTAAAGGCTGTTAGAGTGAGCTGTGTATGGAGAGTGTCTGCCAAGTGAGAGGAATGAGAGGCGAGAATCTTAGGGTTAGGTTATGTTATTCTTTTATAGTGAGAGGGTAGGGGAATCAGGGTTATGCATGGGATTTTTAAAAGGAAAGAAATCAAGTAAATTTGAATTTATTTTATTTAGTATATTAAAGGAAAGGAATAATTGTAATTGGTGGGGAATTTTATTTAAATTGGTGAGTGAATTAATTTATTTTATTTTATTTTAATTTAATTTAATTTGTGACATGTGTTTTAAATGTTTTAATTATTATTGGGTGTGATTTAATGGGCTTGGGTTAAGGATGTGTTTTAATAACGGAGGTCCAACAAGCGAACCCGAAGCTAATCCAGCGAATTAAATCCGACAGTGTGTCAATTCTTGACTCTTCCCTTTCGACGTCTCTTTCCCACGGCTTCCGCAACTTAAAAGGTAGTGCCTCCATATGAGACTCATCATAGGGACTTATATGTAAAAATACAGTGCTTAAACCCTCATAGTTAATTCTCTTTTTTGTACATCAATAATGGTTCGACCTGTAGCCAAGAACGGTCTCCCAATGATGATTGGCACGTCTTCATCTTCCTCCTTATCGAGGACAATAAAATCTGATGGGAAAATGAATTTGTCAACTTTGACCAGCACATCTTAATTACACCTCTCGGGAATACTAGTGTTCTATCAGAAAGTTGCAGAGAGACTGAAGTGGACATTGTTTCTCCAATCAGCAGTTTCCTGAAAATAGAAAAAGGCATCAAGTTAACACTCGCACCTAAATCACATAAAGCCCTACCAAAGTTATGTTCTCCTATGATGCAAGGAATGGTGAAACTGCCAGAATCTTTCAACTTTGGGGGAAGCTTCCTCTGAATGATGGCGCTGCATTCTTCTGTCAATGCTACTATCTCGTAATCTCCCAATCTCCGTTTTCATGAAAGAATGTCTTTCATGAATTTTACATAGCTGGGCATTTGTTCCAAGGCTTCTGCAAATGGAATGTTGATGTGTAGCTTTTTGAACACCTCCAGGAAACGAGCAAACTGCTTGTCCAGTTTTTTTTTCTGAAGACGCTGAGGAAAAGGTGGAGGTGGAGTGATCTTATATTTTTCTTTTTCCTTTGCTTATTTTTCCTCCATCTGTGGAACTGCATCTTTTGGAACTTCCTCAATTGTTGCCTTGATTCCAACATCTGTGTTGATCTCAGTAATACTTTTCAAGGTGATGGCTTGACATTGCTCCTTCCCTCGGTTCCTTGGATTTGGTTCTGTGTTGCTGGGAAGATTACCTGGCGGTCTGTAACTTTGAGCATTGGCCAGTTGTCCGATTTGATTCTCTAGTGCTTTGATGGAAGTAGATTGGCTCTAAAACATAACATCGTACTTTTTTAACTGAGCCAGCACTTCTGCTATTCCTGGTTCATTTGCCTGTTCATGGCCTTTATTCTGTTGCTGGAATCCAGGTGGTGGATAGTTCTGCTGTTGGAATCCAGGTTGTGGATTGTTCTTTTGCCCTGAATTGTTGCTCCATGAAAAATTTCGGATGATTCCTCCACCCTGGGTTGTAGGTGTTGGAATATGGATTGTTCCCTTGTCTGTTGAAATTGTTAACATAATTCACCGTCTCTTCAAGTTGGTTTGGTTCTGGTGCTCCTCCATATGGTGAACTTGTGGATCCAGTGGTAAGAGTCTCCATAAATTTGTATATCTGATCCAGCTTGGCGTTGACTGCTGTATTGGCTCCACTTTCATAAATTCCTACAATTCTTTGGATCATGCTCATTTTTATTGGCCACAAGGAATTGTTGTTGGCCATTTCTTCGATTAGGTCCCAAGCTTGATCTTCTCCTATTGCCATCAAAGCTCTTCCAGCAGCAGCATCGATTGTGGTTCTCATCAGTCCAGAAAGTCCATTATAGAAAGTTTAGACTTGAAGCCATTTTGGAATCTCATGGTGAGGACATTTCCAGAGCAAATCTTTGTACCTTTTCCCAAGCTTCGTAGAGAGTTTCCTAGTCTTGTTGTACAAAGGATGTGATGTCATTCCTCAACTTTCCAGTTCTGGCTGGTGGAAAGTACTTTGCAAGAAATTTGGTGGCTAAAGTGTTCCAAGTTGTGATAGAACCCGCTGGTAGTGAATGTAGCCAAGCTTTAGCTCTGTCTTTCAAGGAGTATGAAAAAACACGCAGTCTCATTGCTTCTTCAGCTTCTCGGTTGTAATTGAAAGTGCCGCAAACTTCCAGGAAGTTGCTGATGTGGGTATTAGGATCTTCAGTTGCTTTTCCCCCAAACTGCACTGACTGCTGAATCATCTGAATGCATATTTTGATGTCACACGCATTTGCTGGTAAATGAGGAAGTACAATACAAGAAATGAAGTCGTCGACCACCGGAATGGTTCTATCTCGAATGGCTATTGGTTGTTCAACTTCCAGAGGTTCAGGTTCCATGTTGACTAAAGCTTCTTGGCCTTCTCGCCTTTCCCTTCTCAACTGTCTGATGGTTCTTTCAATTTTCGGGTCAAACGGTCGGAGTTCAAAGCTTCTGGTTCGTCTCATGTAGTTTTTAAGAACCTGAAACACAAGAAAACGAAAACAATAAGTAAAAAGAAATTAGATACAAGTAAAGGTTTTTAACCTCAAAACTAATAGTGAAAGATAAATAAGTCCCCGGCAATGGCGCTAAAAACTTGACCGGTGCGTAATCACACGCGTATAACGCAAGCGCACGTATCATTCAAGTTGTATTAAAAGTATCGATCCCACGAGGACTTATTACCTAATCTATTAACTTAATGAGGTCAAATGATTACTAGTATCTAATAATTTGAAATGGTGATGATTCTAAATTTAAAAACAAGTGAATAAAATTACGCAAATATAGGTTGAGGAAAATTCAAATTTATAAAACTATCCAGGGTTGTGATTTCTTCCAATATCTAATTAAAAATGAAGTGGTTATTTTATGTTTGTGTAATATATCGGTTTACTAACTTGGAACACGAAATTATGCAAAAGCCTCTATCGATGGTCAGATGCGAATACCCAGTAAAACCCAATTGAACCATATGCCTATGTCAACCAAATTACCTGGATTCATTAAGATTAAGTTCCAATTGTGGTTACCCCTGCCCAACATGTATATGTCTATCCTGTAAGGAAATCTATTAAAGGGTTATCTATCCTCAAGGAAGATCGTGGGCTACTAAGTCTAAGGCTGAAACCTAAAATTCATTTGTCAAGTTTATTTTAGATTTACCAGATCAATCTTATTAGTGGCCAATTAACAATACGCATTACGCTTAAGACTTAATAAGTAAACCTTTAAATTACCCTAACTATAAAATAACCCCTTATAAACCGGTGATATTAGAATTCATCACAACCCTAGATAACTAACTTAGTAACGACACATAACTAGGGCTAGTAAAATAAAAGACATAAAGTAAAAATGCTGAAAAATAAATGCGGTAAAGAAAATGCTAAAAAGTAAATTTACAATAAAATAAAATGCTAAGGTAAAAGGATCTACTTTTACTATTTACCATTTAGATATCTCCCTTAATATAATATATTAACTTGTGATAATTTTGCCAACCAGCTATAAAGGCAAAACCAAAATAAACCTACCATATAGGCGGTAAGAAAATTTAATTACCAACCGACCAATCTGGCGGTATCCTTACTTAGTCAGGTTTAAACCAGTTTAAAATGAATTACCAACCGACCAATATAGCGGTATCCTTATTAAGTCAAATTTTAAATAGTGAATATATCATAATTAAGAGAGATTAATCTAAATAGCAATAGTAAAAGAATTACCTTTCACCCTAGCATGGGAAAGTTACCTCATCATGGTTGAATAGTAAAAACTGTAAAAGTTAAAAAAGGTAAATTACTATTACTATTACAGAACGTAATTAAAATTAATTACAAAACTGAAATTAAAAAGAAACTAGGTAGAAAACTTCCTATTTACATCAGAGAATTCAGAGAGGAAGGTACACCTAAAACTGAAATTTCGAGCTCAATTTATAGGCCTCGGTAACCCCCTCGTGTCGCGACGCACGTCGCGACGTGCAAGTTTCTTCTTGCGTCGCGACGCGCTGACATGTCGCTCTCTGATTCGTCGGCTCAGATTCTTATTCGTTGACGTGGCAATTGGGGATGATTAACTCAATGATTGTGCTGATGTGGCAGTGATGTGGCACTGACGTGGCGACACGTTGCGAAAGTGATTGTCGGCACCGTAGGATTGTGACACGTGGCATGCTGTGATTGGTTGATGATGATTTGGCGGTGATGTGGCACGTTGACTCGGTCAACTGGTGATGAGGACGATGACATGGCTGACACGTGGAGTGACACGTGGCGATGGCGATTGTCGGCACCATATGATGATGACACGTGGCACGGCACACGTTAGCAAAGTCAAAATTCTCAGATTATGACATGTGGACTCAGCGCACGTTAGCATGGAGTGGCGTATGTTAGGCATCGCGATGCAGCCTGCATGTCGCAACGCGTCAATTTACAATTTTGCCTTTTTTTTGTCTTTTTTCACTGTTTTGGTCACAAATGACCTCCAGAAAGTCCTGGAACTTTATTTATCTACAAAATAACACAAAACACATCAAAATATTCACAAAACTCAAGAAACTATACAAAATATTAGGTCAAATGAGTGGGAAATAGTGATACATTTTCCACTCATCATATATAATACTTGCATATATCAAAATTGCAGCATGAATATAATTCGACTCAAGTTTTTTTCCTTTTTCTTTAAAGGATAAAGCTAAAATTTGACTGCAGAACCTTAGGTCGGGATCCATTAGAACATGGGATGATTTGCACGAGTAATTTCTGAAAAATTCTTTCTCACTCATAGGACAAACTCCTTTAAGAGGAGAAACACAACTTTCAAACAAGATTCGGGGGAAACACTTTACCAATAATGGGAGAGATTTAAAGATATGTTGAATCTTTGTCCACATCACGAGTTTAAAATATGGAGGCTGGTTTCCTACTTCTACGAGGGTTCAATACCTCAAGGTATACAAGTAGTGGAAATGATATGTAATGGAGAGTTTAGGGACAAAAATCCCGAAGATGCAGTAGATTACTTAGAATACATAGTAGATAATGCACAACAATGGGACACAGTTAGCACTTATGAGTCGTCTATAAAACCATAGTCATCTGGTAGAGGTATATTTAACCTTAGGGAATACCATGATATTTCTGCTAAGAATGCATCTCTAGCTAAAAAAATTGAGGCATTAGAAATGAGGAAGAGTGATCATGTCAAGTAAATTTATCAAATCTATATTTCAAATAAATATGTCACACAAGTTTGGCCAACCTTGCCAGCCCTGCAAGAATGTCTCCATGACCAAGTCAGTTCCATAAACACTTTTAATAGACCAAATACAAATCCATACTCCCAAACCCACAATTCTAGTTGGAGAAACCATCCAAACTTCAATTGGAGGAATGATAACCAAGCACAAACATCACAACAACCTCCCCAAGTACACCAGAATTTCCAAAACTCTCAAAATTATACACCATATGTCCCACCGCCTAGGAAAACCCTTGAGGATACCTTGCACGCATTCATTGAAAAACAGGAAGCCATTAATAATCAAAATGTGCAAATATTGATTGATTTGAAAGATACTTTCTCCAAAATCACATCTGTTTTGACCATTAATGAGAAATGGAAGTTTCCTGCACAACCACAGTCAAACCCCAAGAGTCATCAAAATCCTCAATAAGGGAGTTCTGGTAGTCAACACATAGACCAAGTCAAATATGTTATTACTCTTCGCAGTGGTAAGGTCATCCACATACCTATTCTTTAACCTCATGAAGCTAAAAATAAAACAGATTCAAGGGGTAAGGAATGGATTGATGAACCATTACTTATCGTTGATGATAATAATTTTTCTCATGCACCTTTATTTCCTCAAGTATTAAAAATAAAGAAATTGAACCATTTCCCAAATATTTATGAAATATTCAAATAGGTGAAGGTCAATATTCCTTTGTTAGATGTCATCCAACATATACCATCTTATGCCAAATTTCTGAAAGACTTGTGCACCATTAAAAGAAAATATCAGGTAAGAAATAAATCTTTTCTAGCTAAACAAGAAATTTCCATTCTTTCAACCAATAATCCTTTAAAATACAAATACCATGGTTGTCCAACTATTTCATGTATTATTGGAAATCATAAAATTGAACATGCATTGCTTGATCTTGGAGCTAGTGTCAATTTACTTCCATTATCGGTTTACCAACAACTTAATATTGGAGAGTTAAAACCAACTCCAACTACTCTTTTACTTGTCTATATATCAATCAAAGTACCGAAAAGAATTATGGAAGATGTGCTATTACAAATCGATAAATTCATATATCCTGTGGATTTTATTATCTTGGAAACACAACCTGTAGCAGATAGTTACAAACTAGTTCCTGTAATACTTGGTTGTCCATTTTTAGCAACAGCTTATGCTTTAATTAATTGTAGGAATAGAATCATGAATTTATTCTTTGGCAATATGACGTTAGACCTTAATGTTTTTAATATGTGCAAGCAACCATACGATGAGGATTGTGAAAATGAGAACATAGAACTAATTGAACTAATTTTGGAAGAACATATTCTGGGGAGTGAATCTGACCCTATGAAAATCTGTACAACTAATTTTCTTAAATTAAATACGCATTTAGATTTG
>SKCR01051818.1:0-37961 GCA_019454045.1 Zanthoxylum bungeanum | reverse complement strand
CAGTAAGTTTTTTCTCAACATCATTTGAAATTGAAACTTGCATCCATTTGTGGGTATCGTGTGAATCTGTCTAATTCTGCAATTTTTCTTGGGGATGTAATGTTCTTTAATTATTTTCTCATCATGATTGTTGTTTGTATAATGGTATTCCACAGTACTCTGAATCAATTGATGAAATTCAATCTATTGTGTTGGTAACAGGTGATAATTTGGTTAAGAATGACGATACATAAAAT
This sequence comes from Zanthoxylum bungeanum, assembly GCA_019454045.1. Taxonomy (NCBI): domain Eukaryota; kingdom Viridiplantae; phylum Streptophyta; class Magnoliopsida; order Sapindales; family Rutaceae; genus Zanthoxylum; species Zanthoxylum bungeanum. The sequence continues at coordinate 37,725 of SKCR01051818.1, read as the reverse complement.
ACTGTGACTTGAGGAAAAAAAAAACTATAATAGAGCAAGAAAAGCGTTTGTATATCATCATCATGGGTTGTATAATACTTTTTTTTTTTGGGAATAGTTGGAAATCCCGCCTAGTTTAGTTAGTTAGGCTTTTACAAGAAACGTACTCCCTGTATTCAAATCCAAGATTTCAAGGTGAGATCTTAAATCTTACCGGGACAGTTGTATAATAATTGTTTAACCAAAACCTTAAAATAGCTCAGATTTTACTGAAAATTTTTAGTTTAGTAGCATTACAGCTAACGTAGTTGCTTGAAAACTTTTAAAAATGACAATTCTGTTGGATTTACTTACCACGAATAACATAGCCAACGTATGAACCAATAATATGAAAGCTAACATTAACTCATTAATTCGTTGACCATCAAGCTCAGAAATTTTTCTGGGAAATGGCAGGTTTTATAGGAGCAGCAGCACACCACAATCCTCAGAAAAAGCGTGTAGCCTTCTCCGAAAATCCCAATAACCAAAACATGCAGTATGCTCGAAGGCAACGCTCTCGCTCTTGTTTCAAGTGCTGTTCATGGCTTTGCATTATCATCACAGCTTTGCTTATGATCCTCTCCGTCTCGGGATTCATCGCTGTTGGGTTTCTGCAATCATCGTTGCCAAAAATCTCTGTCACCAAGGTCCATTCTTCGAGTATACGAATTACAGAATCAGCGCGGCAGAAGTTTCTGAGTATGGATGTGAATGTCGTAGTGCAATTTGATAACGAAAATGACAGAACGAGCTTACACTATGAGTCAATGAGGGCTGACATAACTGCGGAACATGTCAGAATCGGACACGCTATACTTTCAGGATTTTCCCAAAAGCCTGGCAGTGGAACAAAACTTGATGTGAACACGACCACTACTCGTTCTCGAATTGATGATGCAAATGCTGAGATATTGAAGATGAGATATAAAGCAAAAGCTATGATTGTTGATATGTACATAAATGGGGATGTTTAGTTTTAGTTTTGGTGGATTGAAGGTGAAGGACTTGCCCTTTGAGGTTTCGTGCCATAGAATTAATGAAGCTTATCTCAAACCTGATGATGATCCACATAGGTGCTTTACTAAGCTTCTTTCCTTCAGGGGATTGTGATTTTCAGTGTAAGAATTTGTAAATTCATTGACCTCAAGCTCAACACAACATGTAACCTATCCCGATTAAGATGAGGAGAATTTCTTTTTTTTTTTTGGTCCCTTTTTTTTCCCTGGTTATAGGGAGGTCTTTTAATTACTTTTTGGTTTATATAAAGGAGGAGAAAGATAATTAAACAGAAGAAAAATTAGTTACAGATTGCATTCCTTGTACACGTTTTAAAAGTATCCATTAGCAAAGTATCTGCAGGGAAACAAAGAATGAGCTGCGTGCGGAAGGAAAATAAATTTTCTTGGCTTCCATTGCCTATGATATCTTTGTTATCACACGGTTCATTATCTTTAACATATAAATCTATAAGTTGGGATTGAGATAACTTACTTTATGTATACAAAAACACCAATCAATATGTGGAATCTTGATTAGGGGTGAGCAATGGTTTCAGACATATTCCTAAAATTTGTTCAGAAGGTTTTGGTTCTTCAATATTTTGAATCGGAACCAGACCATAGAATTGAATTTTTAGAATCGAAAATATGTAACTGAACTAATATTAAATTTACTCAGAATTTGTGATTTCTTTAGAGCAATTTGTTTTAAATTTATATTAGTATCAAATAATTGAGCCCAATTTCTTCATATCAACATCTTATTTATAAAATTTCACAAACTAACACATATATTTGTACAACAAAAAATTGAAAAGCTAATTGTAGGCATTGCATTTTCGCATGTGAAACCCGATGATGAGTCTCAATTGGAGGCACTACCTTTTTTAGCTAAGGATATTGCGGGAAACGGAGGTCGGAAGGGGAAATTCGGAATAAGTATGTCATCAAGTTCATTCCACAAGTTCACTGTCTTCGTTGGTGCTGCGTTCGTTACTTCGTTCGAACCTCAGGCAGATTGCGGACGTTCGTGCCGCGTTCGAATAAGCGTTCGAACGGTGTCGGTAATTCTGGTTTTGCTGCTAGCCTCGCACCCCAGCCCATTTGCCCCCCCAAAGCCCATAAAACACATCCCAAATTAAATAAATAAATATTAAACATTAAATAAAATATTTAAATCATTTACCAATTAAATAAAACATAAAATAAAATCATGCCTAATATAAATAAATCAAATATATTATATACTAAAACTAAAAAAGAAGATATACCTAATTAAAATCAATCCTAACCAATTAAAGCCAATCATATATTTGACTTCCTAATCTAATAAGACATCTACCAATTTAAAAATATTTGACTTCCTAATCTAACAAGACATCCACCAATCTAATATTACAACTTCCTAAATTAAAATATTTTGTCCCCCCTCAATCTAATCATTTCCTTGTTGAATACCAAATCAAATCCTCTTTTTAATGCCAAAATCCATTCCTTGTGAGACAAGGTGAAGTCCTAGCCCTTCTCTATATAAACAACCCCATACCTAGCCACCTCTCCTCTAGACTCTCTAATACAGACCCAAGACAAAAAGAAACACTTGACATATACACAAAAAAGAGAAAAAAGAGCCCCAACCATCTCCTCCATAGCCGAATCCACCACAAGCAACTACCCTCACATAACCGCAAAACAACACCAAAACAACCCCTGACCACCACCGAAAATCAGCCCCATTAAACCTCCACACATCACCGAAAATCACACCAACCACAGCAGCTTAAATAACTCCTAAAACAGTCCCTAAAATCCCTTAAAACAGTAACATAAACTACACTTATAATCTTGAAATAACCACACAAAACCACACCAAAAAGAATATCAAAACAGTCCACAAACAGTAAGCAGAGGACACAGAGGAAACGGCAGCAAAACCACAAGGAAACAGCAGCAAAACGGAGTCGGAACAGTAGCTTGAGTGGCCGAACAGCGAAGGAAGAGGCAAACCAGTGAACCAGAAAAGTTGCGGAGCTTTACCCCTTCGATCTTCGTGGAACGCGAGTCCGAGAGACAGCTTAAAAGGTTAGACCTGAGGGTATCTTTCACACTTATTCTTATTTAATTTCTGGTCATTTATTTTTGATTATATTTTCTGTATTTGTGTGCATTTGTTGTGTGTATGATGTGTGTTGTGGGTATTGGATGAATGGAAGAGTGTTGTCTCTTGTGGTATATAGGATGGAAACCCAGACGTAAATTCCGTAGCCGAATCCGAATGGACGGTAGTGCGGTCTGTACTTGGGACACAAATCCACGTACCACTTGAGTAAACGGCACCTTCTCTTGTTTTGTGTTGCTTTGGTTTATTTAATTCTTGTCATTTAAATTCTGCATGTTGTTCATTCCTGTATGATACAATCGAGTGCATGGGCTTAGTAAGTGCGATGAAAGGTTCCCTAATTGGAGGGTTAAAATCCTTCACCACGAGGCTTTGCCGCGCCGGTTGATGTGTGTTCGGTTGAATGCAAAATACGTTCAATCGGACATACTTAGTTTGATATGATTGTCTTTATTTTCGTATGCATGACTCAACCGAGCGTATGGGCTTAGTAAGTGCGATGTGAGATCCCCTATGGGGAGGGGCTAAAGCCCTTTACCACGAGGCTTTGCCGCGCCGGTTGATGTGTGTTCGGTTGGATACAAGATACGTTCAATCGGGCACACTATGTTTAATATTATTGCTTTTCATTCTATGTATGCATGATTCAGTCGAGCGCATGGGCTTAGTATGTTGGTCTAAAGGTCCTCTCTTTGAGAGATCAAGAGCCCCAAAAGGCCACCTTTACGGCAGTACTTCGCCGCGCCCCCTTTATTTTGTCGTTTATGTATTGCCTCCCATTTCATGCATCAGGTCTGTTCCCGTTCGAACGCGTTTACGAACGCAACTCGAATGCGCATGTATTTTGCCTCGTCATGCATCAGGTCTTACTTATGTTCGAACGCGTTCACGAACGCCATACGAACGTGAGCATTCTGTTTTATTTCCGTTCGAACGCGTTCACGAACGCCATACGAACGTGAGCATTCTGTTTCATTTCCATTCGAATGCGTTCACGAACGCCATACGAACGTGAGCATTCTGTTTCATTTCCGTTCGAACGCGTTAACAAACGCCCTACGAACGAGAGCATTCTATTTCATTTCTGCTCGAACGCGTTATCAAATGCCATACGAACGCGAACCTTCTGTTTACCGTTCGAACGCGTTTACGAACGCTATACGAACGCGCACCCACTGAATTGAGTCCTCTTCATTAGATTTCATGCATAGTTTTCCTAGTAGCTATCCCCACATGCATGAATACAAATATGTTAATGTATTACAGTTCATATGCTTATGTCGTGATAACATTTGAGTATTATTTCTTGCGGTATATCGGATGGAAACCCAGACGTAAATTCCGTAGCCGATTCCGAATGGGGGTAGTGCGGTCTGTACTTGGGATACAATTCCACGTACCACTTGGAAAAGTGCCCATATGTGTGCTTGTATGGTTAATATCTGTGCTTGTGTCTTCCTGAATGTAATATGCAAATGAAGTTGTATGTTCGTTGCTATTTTGATATATGTTAAGCATGCAATTTTAAATGTGAGATATATGTGAAACGTGTACATAAGTTTTATTTTGCATATGAGAATTTAGAAAATGATACTCTTGGAAATAAGTGTTACTTAAGCTTGATTAAATTATTACATAAATCCTTTCATTACAAGTGACATAAGTAAGGGACCATTCCGAACCCAATGGTTTGAGGTCTTCCCTTGCGAGGGGTGAGTGCGGCCTTAAATCTTTGTCCCGGTTCACACGGGTGGGGGTGGCGACTCCATTATTTAGTATTTCCCAACTAGTGCCGCGAGCCTAGAAACGACGTCGCCCAGGTCCTGTTGTCTACTAATATATTTTCTTTTTCATTGTCAAAACAAAGTAATTCGGAATTGAATTGGAACCAATAAATAGGGTACCCTATTTAATAAGATAGGTTCTAGTTCCTAATATTTAGGAGCCGATTTTTTTCTGAATATGTTCTTATTCCAAATAGAAGCAGAACCGAAACCGATTTTACTCACCCCTAAATTCTTGATTTCGCCATGCATAAGTAACTCTCATGGTCTTCATTTTTGCATATGTCTAAATTAAGAATTAACTTGATGATCTTATTAGAGCCATCTGTATGTTTAATCTGTAATGAGGATCTACACGAATATAGAATTAAGGCTTAATGTAGACATGCCACAGAGGTACGGCGACGCTGTCCGGGCTTGCGGCCCGGTCGGGAGTACGGAGTAGCCCGCGGGGACTAAAAAACGGAGAAATAAAATGGAGTTGCCACCCAGTGTGAACTGGAAAATGATTTAAGGCCGCACTCACCCTCGCAAGGGAAAAACTCAAACAATTGGGTTCAGAATGGTCACTTACTTATGCCAATTATAATAAAAGGATTTATACAATAATATAACCAAGTCTTATGCAACACATGCAAGATAATTTAAATAAACACACGAATTTGCACACCCCATAAACGTAAATAAAAATGAAGGCAAATGCGTAATTCCATAAACATATTGAACGATGAAGCGCAATAATGTAATTAACAATAACTGTAAAAGCATTAATAATAAAAGCGGATAATAAGTACGTAATGCAAAAGAAATAACTAAAAGAGGCAAGCATACATGGAAGTAAACGCGAAGCGATGCGGCAGAATGAATAGAGATAACTAATAGGATGAATACGAAGCGATACATAACAAACCAAAAAGGTGAATAACAAAATTAGAAGACAAAGGGTGCAGCCCGGCGCGGCAAAACATAGTGGGTAAATGTAGCATTTTGGCTTTTCCCTCAAATGGAGAACCTTTAGCTCAACGTGATTAGCCCATGCGCACTAGATAGCAATGCGTAAATAAATAAAACAATAACAAGCGAAAAGTAAATAACAGAATAATAAAATAGATGCGACCAAGGCCAACATCTATATGAGACATCGTATGCCCGATTGAACGTATTTCACATTCAATCAAGTATACCTCGTCCGGCGCGGCAAAACATCATGGTAAAGGTAGCCTTTAGGCATTTTCCTCGAATATAGGACCTTTAATCCATCCTGATTATCCCATGCACACTAAATTGACACTACATAAATAAATAAAGCGATAACATGCGGAAAGTAAATAACATAAGAATAAAAGAGATGCGACCATGGCCGACATCTATATGTGACTTCGTATGTCTGACTGAACATATTTCACATTCAATCAAACATACTTCGTCCGGCGCGGTAAAATATCGTGGTAAAGGTAGCCCTTAGGCTTTTCCCTCAAATGAAGGACCTTTAATCCATCGCGATTAGCCTATGCGCACTAAATTAACACTACATAAATAAATAAAGTGATAACGTGCGGAAAGTAAATAACACAAGAATAAAAGAGATGCGACCAAGCCGACATCTATATGAGACCCCGTATGCCCGATTGAACGTATTTCACGTTCAATCAAGCATATTTCATCCGACACGGCAAAACGTCGTTGTAAAGGTAGCCTTTAGGCATTTTCCCCGAATAGAGAACCTTTAATCCATCATGATTAGCCCATGCGCACTAAATTGACAATGCATAAATAAAGAAACAATACATAGAAAGTAAATAGCTGAATAATAAATGTAAAATTAAATAACAAGATGAGACACGTGCTTGAAAGTTTCTCAAGTGGTACGTGGAATTATATCCCAAGTACAGACCGCACGACCGTCCATTCAGATTCGGCTACGGAATTTACGTCTGAGTTTTCATCCGATATACCGCAAGAGATAGCATGCAATCATTAACCCAATAGAAATAAATTAATAAACATAAACCATAAATATGCATGCGAAGAAATAATAATAGAACTGAAAAGATGAATGAAAAATGGGGAAAGAGTGCCCTCAGGTCTTAGCTTTTAAGTCGTTTCTCGGAGGTGCATTACACCATTACCGGAAGGGTCGTTTCCGCTGTTTTTCTGGTTTGCCACTGTTTTCTTCACTATTTTTATGCTATTTTGGACTGTTGTTTCTGCTGTTTTGGGCATTTTAGGGGCTGTTTCTGGGGTTGTTTTGAGCGTTTTAGGGGCTGTTTCGGGGGCTGTTCGTGCGTGTTCTGGACTGGTTATGAGGACTGTTTTAGGGTATTTGGGGTCACTGTTTTTGGGGTATTTTTTTGGGACTTATTTACCTGTTTACTAGGTTTTGTTTAGTCTGTTTAGTCGGTTGGTGGGGTGAGAGGGCTGCGTGTTTGATGGCAGGTGGCTATTGTTGCTGTGAGTGCGTGTGGCTAAGGGTTGGTTGATTTGTGGTTATTTGGTTTGTTTGTTTGTTGAGGGTTGGCTGAGTGGATGTGTTGTTTGTGAGTGGCTTGTGTGACTTTTGTCGGTGGAGGCTGCTATGTGGATTGAGTGTGTTCGTGGATGTTGAAGGGCGTGATAGGCTACTGTGCTGCTGAGTGTGTTGAAGGGGCCTGGTCACGTTGATGAGGGGCTGTTGGTTGAGTCAGGGAGAGAATATGGCGTGGGGTGTCTTATTACCGAGTGAGTGACTTGTGTCTTGGCAATTTGCTCGTTGAGTGTCGGTTGTGTGTGTGTTCGAGTGGCTGCTGTGAGTTTAAAAAATGAGGGAGAAGAGAGCTAACCGTGAAGCTTTTTTATTGTTTTTTTTAGAGAGAGGCGTGAGGAGTGAGAAGCGAGAATAAGGTTTTGGATTATGTCCCTTGTGAGGTGAGAGGATTCCGAGAGAGGCTTGGGCGAGAGAAAGGACGTGAGTGTTAGGGTTTATTTGTTTGTGATTTTTTTTTGTGAGCCGTGAGGAGTGAGAAGATTTTGAAGAGGAGAGAAGAAGAAATTATGGTTGATTTATGTCTCTTTTTATAATTGTGATCCCAGGGTTTCCTTGTGCATGAGATTTCAAAACAAGGAAACAAAATCATGCAAAAAAAAAGGATGTGTTTAATTAATTTATTTAGGGAAATAAATTTGTATAATTTTGGTAGGGAATATCTTTAATTTGGGAGGTGATTTATTTAATTTAGGAATGAGATTTACTTAGATTAGGAAGGGGATTTGATTTAATTTGGCATATGTGTTTTAAATGTGATTTAATTATTTTTGGATTGGGCTTGGGCGAAATGGGCTTTTCATGGGTTGCGAGGGTTTCAGGCCGAGACTAAAATTTTAAAACAGAGATCAATCAAGCGAACCCGAGACTAAACAAAGGAATTAATTTTGGCAAGGTATTTATTTTTGAATTTTCCCTTCCGACGTCTGTTTCCCGCGACTTCCACAACTTATCGGGTAGTACCTCCATACGAGGCTCATCATTGGGCTTTTATACAAAAATGCAGTGTCTACACTTAATGCCTCTCAATACCTAGTTGTGTATTGCTTTTCTTCTTTGGATAGGTTCAATGAATGAGTTAAATAAAATTTATTTATTTTTATATATGTAACTCCCATTTTAATGTACTATAAAATTGGCTTTTCGATTCTCATTTTAAAAACAGGAAAAATGATTTTGAGAGTTTTTCCTTCATGATTTTCTCTAAGACTCTGAAGTCTTTATTTATTTATTTAATTTTTTTTTAGTGTTAGAGTTTAGACTAAATTTAGTTTGTCACAATAGAAGTTTGGTGTCTCTCACAACAAAAAATATGCCATTTAGCGTCGAAAACAATCAACGCCAAAAGTCACAAGTTCGACGCCAGCGTAAAATAGCGTCGAACAATTTAGACGCCAAAATATGGACGAGAACGATATTTAGCGTCGAAATATAGATTTTCGACGCTAAAAACTCTCAGTTCGCGTCCAATTTATTTCGACGCTAAAAAAAATTCCCGACGCTATAATTCATGTATTGCGACGAAACACTTCGACGCTAAAAAATAGACTTTTAGTGTCGTTCAGATTCGACGCTAAAATAAATTAAAAAAATAATATTTGTAAACTTTTAGCTTTTAGCGGCGAAATATTGAACTTTTAGCGTCGCTAAATTCGACGCTAAAAAATACCTTTAGCGTCGAATCGTTCGACGAAAATTATTTAAAAATGTGTTTTTTTTAAATATTATTTTACATAATTTTGCTCTAAAATATTCAATTTAATATTTTGAAAAATATTATTATTTGAAAAACAATTCCTGATTAATAACACAATTAGGAAATATTCTAATAATTTTTTTATTATTATAATGAAAATTTATTTAAAAAATACATATTATATTAAAACTATTTATTCTGAATGTTATAAAAATGGAATAAAATTTATTGCTGTTGTGATGGGGGCGCTCGAGCACGATGTACCCCAACCGTGTGAGGCCTCCAACATCTCTCGGAAAGCCCGTATCTGCTGGTTGAACTGCTCCAACTTCTTCTCATGGTCCACCTTGACCTGTTGTAGCTCCTCTTTAGTCTTCTCCAGCTCGTCTTGGGTGGTGGCTAACTGGTCTCGAAGGCACGAGTCATTGTCCGAAGAAACAGTAGTGCGTCCAGATGACATCGGCTTCTTACGAGTGGCAAGGCCGACGTTGTAAGTTGTATAGTTCTTGAAAATCAATTGCGACAACTGCTCATCTGGTATCGGGTTGGACCCCGTCTCCTGAGTTTGATGTTGGAGCTCCACCATTTCGTTCTGTTTAAAAAAAATAATTAAGTTAATGTTAGAATTTGAAAAGAAAAAATTAAATTTAAAATAATAAATATTTTATTTTAAAAACTTAAACTTACATAGCAGCGTTCAGCTTCTTCATTTATCCATTTGTTTTTCTCATTGTAATTCGTCACTCGGAATAAATTTGGCAATGATTGCACCTCACATGTGCTACTCTGCTAAAAACAAAAAATACATGTACTATTATTCAACATTAGTAAAAATAATGAACTGTTAAATTTCAGGTTATGATATATTTACCTCAGAATGTTCGGCGCGATGTTGGATAAATGGCTTCGAACCTCCACGGTGGTTAAAACGCAAGTGACTTCGATTCTCCGCATTTGCGTGACATTTATTCTACATTTAACAACACTGTAAGTACCAAAAACAAAGAGAATTATAAATTTCTGTTTATTTTAAAATTTACCTCGTATTTCTTGCTAGACCAAAGCTCACACAAGAATGTCCACTCTTGCTTCTCTATAAAATCAGGCTTATGTTGTAGAGCATCCGAAGGTTCATGTTCGTCGAATATCGGTTTCAGGACTTTTGTCCTATAATCCTTATAACTTTTCCCCATGTGGTAGTCAATATATTGTTGGACATTAACTTTGGTAAGGTCGAAGTCGAACCACTCCTACAGGAATAGCAACCAAGTAAAAATGAGTATAAAATAAAACTTTTAACTAACAAACAATATCGAAAACTTAATACCGTAAGGAAACTCACAAGTAGCGAAGGGAAGAGTTGGTTGATTTTTGTCTCCCATGCTATCTTTCTCCAAGAAACGTAGTTTTGGGGAGCTTCAAACCGAGCTGTAGTAAACGCTGAATTATGTTGTCCGATTTGTCTCTGTCCATCATCTGATATCTCAATCCGGATACGGTCGTGAGCCTTAACGTGCTTAGCCAACCCAGGCCACAGGTGCGTCCTCGACCCTTAGCTGTACTCGAGTCACCTGTGCTAGCACACATAGGTATGCACACCCACATTTCATAATGCTTGTAACTCATCGATCAATGGTCTTAAGTAAATATTCATATCTTTACCAGAGAAATGTGGACCAGGGATAAACAATGACATAAATATCAACGGATCCTTCATACATTTCCATGGAGGTGAGTTATATGGAATAACAATAACGGGCCACATGTTATAAGAGTTGTACATATTCCCAACGGGTTAAAACCATCAAAGGCGAGACATAACCTGACATTACGGGGGTCCTCAGCGAAACGGGGGTACATGTCATCAAATTCTTTCCACTCGGTTCCATCCGCATGATGTCTAAGTATGCCCTCCGCACTGATCCTCTTTTCATGATGCCACATCATGTCAGTCGCACTGTGTCGTGACATGAACAACCTCTGCAGTCTGGGAGTTAATGGGAAATATCGCAATATCTTTTGAGACACTTTCTTCCCCATACCACGGACTTTGTACCGACTTTCATCACATATCGGACAATATTCAAGTGATTCATACTCTGCAGGAAATAATACACAGTCATACTTACAAGCGTGAATAGATTCATGTTGGGGTTTTAAGGGGGAATATTGGTAACGCAGCGGAAACGCAGAAAATCAAAATTTTCCGATTTCAAAATTTTTCTTGAATCAATCAAATAAAATTATTTATTTAATTATCCAATTATCAAATTCCGAAAAATACACAAGAGATCAAATTTCTTGGTAATTACCGAATTGCCCAAAACTTTGTAAATTGATCATTTTAGTCCAAAAGTTGTCAAATATAATTTTGGATGATTCTAAATCATTTCTAAAATGTTTTTCAACACATCTAATGCATCAAAATCAGATTTCACACAAATCCCAAATTTTTAATCTAATACCGTGAGCCACCCAAAATTTTCAATTAATTACAATTTAGTCCCTTTAGTTCAAAACATGCCAAGATCAAATCCAATCAACCTAAAATTTTACATGCATCATATTCATACCATAATACATCACATATATGAAAATCCCAAAATTTGGAGAGAGTTATGAACCCTAATATTTCAATTTCATCAAATTGAGCAATTTTACCAAATATTTAAAATCCAACACTTTAATCCATTCAATACTTCACCAATCTAGCCTCACCACTTTGAAACAACTCTAGAAAAATTCTAGGTCATCAAGGAGTGGCTTACCAACTCTATAATGGCAACTTGATTTTCTAAAAATCAAAAGTGAAGCTTTGAAACCATTTCAAGCTTACTTACATGCATCAATCTTTCATTCAAGTTCACAACAACTAAAACACAAAATATAAGTAGAGAGACAACATCAAAGCAACACAAGATGAATCTAAGCATGTTAGAAATATTTTTCATGTTGGAATACTTGAAAGAAAACTTACAAAACCTTAAGATTTCCAAGCTTTCCCTTCTTTTCTTCAAACTTTTCTCTCAACTACTTTTGTGTTTCTTTTTGTATCTAATGAAATCCTTTGGCCTTCAAGCATTTCTCTCAACTTTCTTTTATGTTTATTTTGTGTATTTGAACTTCTTAAACCCTAAAAATGAAACAAAACAAATATACCTCCACAAAATTGCCCTTGGCCGAAATTGGAAGAAAAATAAATAAAAATATCTAGATATTTTTACTTTGTTTCATTTAAAGCTTTAATCAACTTGCATTTGCTTTTTCTCATTACACTTTAATGATTCCAAACAAGTCAACAATGGCAACTAAAGCATTTCCAAAAATATCACAAACTTAGGATATTTATATTTTTAATTAATTTAATTATTTAACAATTAAATAATTAAATAATTATTTAAATATAAATATTTTAAATATATGTATAATATTTACTTTAAATATCCAAATACATATATATATTTATGATATATGTCAAATATCATAATTTGACATTTAATTAATGTGTATTTAATAAAATCTATCATTAAATACAATACACAATAATTAAGAAATGACTATTAGGTCACTTCACATGTATTTTTCGTTTAACATTTAAACGACTTATAAATAATCAGTATCATTCATAAATGTTGCCCTAGTGCTCTACGAGTATATTTCATTAGTGAGACTCTCTAGATTCAGGTATATCCGTCACAAAATCTAATTTCATGTCCATAATTTACCCACCCGTAAATTATGACGACCACAAATAAACTAGCTGAATCATACATGTCAAGGTCATTGCATACGTATAATCCCTCCATCACAGGTATCCGAATTATACCAGAGATATAGATGTAAACGTCAAATCTCTATAGGTATTATCCTGTCGACGTTTCTATTAGCAATCTATAAATAACATTCAGAACTCACTTCCGAAGTATACTATGGCCATAGATTTAACTGATTGGTAATCACATATGGACTACCTATGCTCTGTACAAAGAACTGATGGATCCTATCTTGACACACACAGGATATCATGAGGATCGGTCCACACCCAACGAACATGCGGAGGTCTGATCTAAATAGATCGGTGACGTGACTGGTATCTAAATGTGGATGATGTCTCATACATCCACAATGTTATCTCAAGTCGAAGGACCATTATGCTACTCAACCCGAGAAGATTCTTATTGACGTTGGTGTACCATCCATTAAGAATCTTCGGTGAGTCGTTCAATGTTTATCCACTATAAACACCTACACGTCTATACGAGTCTCCCCAGACTCATGGTTCATTGGGATAAACCATCAGACCAAGTCTCGATATACGACATGTACTGGTGTCAACGGATTTGACTAACCGACCCGTGTTAGTGAATCTTGACCAGGAACTATGTTTGATAATATACATTTAGCAGTGACACTTCCCAATGTCAATTACAAACTACCTTTGTAATTGTGTACTGAATTATATATTATCGGGCCTTTGTTTAATATATACATATCACTAAACAACATTTAGTTTCAATCTAATCGTAATCAGATCGAATACGTATATAAAAACAAGAGGTGTAACCATAAATAAGTAATATTATGGAAAATGGGATGTTCGTATTCATGAATCAGACATAAATAATGTCCGGATTGGCGCTCTGAGCACCAACCCCAACAATTCATACCCCATTCCCAGATAACCCAACATTTTCTTTGCCTCGTAATACGACTTAAGCAATTCGCTTCCAACCGGTAATATTTACCCCAGTAACTCTAGCATCATATCAATACTTTTGTTGGTCATTCTGTTGATAACTTTAATGTGTAATAATTTCACAACGAAATTCAAGATCAATATTCAAGCACCTTCAAATGGAATTTTTTTTGCCTCATCAAGTAGTTCACTAAATAAATTTTGATCATTTCCACTTAACACTGGTATGTCACCACTAACACTATGACCAAGTTGTGGACCTTGTAAGTCATGCAAAACAGCAGTTATCTCATCGTTTGCAGGGTGATTGTAACTACAGCTCCCTTCACCGGAATCAATAAACCGTGATTGAGAATTATACTGCTCACCGTGATAAATCCACGTATGGTAAGTTGGTGATATTCCCGACATGTATAAATGATTATGAACTTCATCTAACCGTTTCTTTTTCCTATTCAAACAATTTATACATGGACACCAAACACGATTTTCTGCATCAATGTGTTGCTTTGCGGATTCCATGAACTCATACACTCTATTACGGTATTCAACACTCAATCTATCCACCGAGCTCATCCAATTTCTATCCATTTCGGCCAAATATCTAAATAAAAAAATAGTAAATTATTAAACATCATATTACACTCATCAACATCACCAATTCATTAATTATTTATTTAAGCATATACATATTTATTTAGTTGATTAATTAATTAGTTTACAGAATAAAATATATTTAGTTAATTAACTAATCTACATATATGCATCATAAACCACTAACACAAAGTATATAATAATTAACATAATCATAAAAAATGAAAACCATAATTTTTTACAAAGATTAAACTGAAATACTTAAGTGAGATATATCATTATTCTTTGCAAATATAAAGAAAAATAATAAAGATATATGAAAGAAGATTTACCTTATGGAAAATTAATTATAGTTTTATTGAAAATTTGTAGGAGAGTTGTGAGATTGCAGATAAAAGAGTAAAATTGCAGAGGATGAGTTTGAAGAGGATGAGAGAAAAAGGAAAGGGGGAAGAAAGGTTGGTGACATTCTGCATTTTAATGTATTTTTAGCGTCGAAATCCTAAATTCGACGCTAAATGTCTGATCTTTAGCGTCGAAATTAAATTTTGACGCTAAAGGTTAACAGACTGTCGGTGGTATCGTCATAAATCTTTATCGACGCAATTTAGTCGACGCTAAATGTCAAATTTTCAGCGTCGAATACATTTTTCGACTCTAAAAGAAGTAATTTTACCATCGCAATTTATATCGACGCCAACAATTATGGGAATAGCTGCCAAAATTACAACTTTTAGCGTCGTTTTTTACATTCGACGTTAAAAGTAGCCAATTTGGCATCGATTATTATTTTCGACACTAAAATTTTGACATTTGACGTCGAAAATAATTTTCGACGCTAAAAGAGATTATTAGCGTCGAAATTAAATTCGACGCTAAATGTTTGGACGCTAAAAGTGCATTTTCTTGTAGTGTCTCTTGTTATTCCTTTACCGTTATAACATGGAAAACATATGTCGTTTTAATCCTTGAGCACCAAGAGTGAAGGAGGAAAATCTGTTTAAGAAACCATATGCTATACAAGCCTTGACGTTCTAATTGCATTTTGTTTACATATTCTTTACCATAATTTTGCTTACCATATTGGAGGATCACTTAATATACGTTGAAACTTTTGTGTGTGGGGATTACATAAATCTTTGTATGGATGGGGCCCGCAAAGACTGATACGTTACAGACGGGTAAAGAGATAATTTTCATACTCGTTGGTTGAACGGTTCAGGTACATATATTGACATTTCTGTTCAAATAAAGATAAAATCCTTATATGAACGATGGCCCATGGGGATCCAATATATTATGGGTGGATAAGGAGATAATTTTGTCCATGTTGATTGAATAAAATAAGTACAAATATTGACATTTTCGTACTATACCCACCTGTTGAATACACACACATTCTGTGGTGCAGATGTCTCCATGAATTTTTCGTGTGGATGCACGATAAAATACAAAAGTATAATTTATCGTGCATTCCCATGAAAAATTCACGCGGACATCCGCATATATACACACACATATACATACATATATACATACATAAATTCAAATATATATATATATATATACATATCTATTATATATACTAAGTGTGAATATACAGCACACCACAAGGTGCCTGCTTCGGCTGATGGGCCAATTAACTTTAATAATCAGGTCAATTTGTTATACAACTTTTCAATTGTTAAATGATCTGGGCCAATTAGTTTCAAAAATCAGCCCAATTTGTGATGAGAGAGTCGATTTTTGATAACTTCAAAAAAAAAAAAAAATGTTAGGATAACGTCATCTTCATTACTTTCCTTTCAGTATATAAACATCTAGCCACAAACAGATAAGGGAGGCTTTGCCACGTAATAACCTAGCTTCTTCTACTACATGACACGCATGGCATTTCGTGTCTCCTGTTTCAGCTGCTTCAGTTTTAACCCAACTAGGTGCTGTAAATCTTCAGCAGTAAGAAACATGCAAGGTATTGAAAGTCAATAAAAATTCCCAGCTCAAAAAAAAACCCAAAAGAGGCTTCCAATTATAATGAAAATACTTTGAAGATTAAGGCAAAAAACTATTTTTTTTTCATTTTGTTGGGTCGAACGAAAACATGGCGCTTGTTTGTGTTTGGGGTTTTAGCTCAGAAGAATTCAAGGGTTTTCTCTGAAGAATTGAACAAACACTACCTGCTTCATTAGAAATTCAAAACTCATGGGTTGCTTGCTTATGCCCAAAACAGTTTATTTAGTGTTATGTTTAATCCTTGTTCATACCTTTAAACACTTCGAATCCTTTTCAAACAAAGGTTTTTAGTGATGAAGTGAACAACAGCAAGCAATGAGCTTGCATGCACCACGCACTGGACTTGTGAAAACAGCAAAAGATGAAGCCAAAATGCACCGAAAGTTGATGGCTGAAGGTCGATGGAATTGTTGACAGAAGGCTCCTCCAAGGCTCCAGCTTGCATCCAACAAGTGTCAAATCGTGTGGCACTGTTCACACGGTTTGAGCACTATAAAAAAGAGCTCACAGACCATTCTTCATCATCTCAGAAATCCCAAATGTGAGAATAATAGAGAGTAAAAAGGGTTGAGAGTTTTTTGTAAAGCTTGAGTTTGTAAGCTTTGTAATTCTTTGTTTGTATATAATAAAGAAGAATTTTCTCTCACATCTCCTCTATTGTGTGTGTTTTATCACAACAAGTGGTATCAGAGCTAAGGTTACTCGGAGGGATCCCGAAACTCAGTAACAGAGGTTCGGTTCGGAAAATCGGTTCCAACGAAAGTTGTCGAAAATCGATTTTTAGCATACCGTCGGACTTTTCACGGCGAGACGAGCACAATGATATTTCCAGCGATCGATCGGAGGTCCAGAGACGACGCACGCACCTAACAGAAGGCAACCCCCGTGCCGCACGCGCCGCTTGAGGTTGAAGACGACCACGTCAGCCGCCACGTGTCACCGTGTCAGCGTCCAGTCAGCGCCACATCAGCAGACCTTGCATAGTCAGCAGCCCACGTCAGCATCCACGTGTGCATCCAGTCAGCGCCACGTGTCTGCCACGTCAGCAGAACTGCCACGTTAGCAATTTTCAGTGTCATTTCCACCATTTTCGACCATTCCGGACGCAACGGTGAGGTCCATTTTTTGAAATTCTGCTTAGAATTTTATTATGATGGATGGGGGCAACGGAAAAATGGTTTTGTTAACCAGTACAAACTATTTCACATGGAGAGGAAGGATGAAAGACCTTATGTATATGAAAGACTATGATGGATCGGTATTCCTGGAGTAGAAACCAGAAGGAATGTTCGATGAGAAGTGGGCTAATCTTCACCAGAAAACAAGCAGTACTATTCGTCAGTGGATCGATGACAGTATCGTGAACCATGTCAGTGAAGAAACAAATGCACGTGTCTTATGGAGAAAGCTGGAGGAGCTTTTCCGAGCAAAGACTGGCAACAACAAGTTGTACTACATCAAGAAGATGATGGGGTTGAAATACCAGGAAGGTACAGCTGTGGCGGACCACATCAACGATTTCCTCGGAACAATGAACGAATTGTCTGGATTGGGCATATACTTCGGAGATGAGGTAAATGGCTTAATACTCCTTAATACATTACCAGAATCTTGGGAAACGTTCAGATCTACGGTGATCAATTCAGCCGCAGATGGGAAAGTCACTATGGAGATGGAAAAGACCAGGATCTTCGAGGAAGAAAAGAGGACGAGAATGCAGGAGTTAGCATCAGCCTAAACCTCAGAAACTCTAGTGACAGAAAAGAACACCAGAAGGGGGAGGAGTAAAAGCCAAGGCCCAGGTAGACCAGACAAGAACCGAGGTAAATCAAAAACTAGGGAAATTGAATGTTTCCACTGTAAAAAGAAAGGCCATATGAAGAGGGACTGTTACAAACTGAGGAACAAGCAGTCTATGAGAGATGGTGACTCTAACCAAGAAAGAGTTGCCACTACCACCGAAAAAACTTCCAAAGAATTCTTCATAATGTATGAAGAAGCTGTTGTGAATCTTGCCAGCCACGAGACCAGTTGGGTGATATATAGTGGCGCATCCATACACGCCACATATCACAGAGACTTCTTTTCATATTACACACCAGGGGACTACGGTGCTGTAAGGATGAAGAATGACGGCAAGTCCAAAGCCGTCGGTATTGGAGACATCTTCCTTGAAACAGACAACGGTACAAGGCTAGTGTTGAAGGGAGTCAAACACATCCCTGACATCCGGTTAAACCTGATCTCAACAGGCAAGCTGGATGATGAAGGTTTCTACAGCACCTTTAGTGACGAAACCTGGAAGCTCACTAAAGGATCAATGGTGGTGGCATGAGGTAAAAAAGACTCAACTCTGTATTTAATGCATGCTAAGATTTCCAATAGTAGCATAAATACAGTTAACAGTAATGAGGCAGCCGAGCTATGGCACAAAAAGCTCGGTCACATGAGTCAAACGGGGATGGAGATACTACGCAGGCGGAATGTTCTTCCTGAATTGAAGAACTCACACTTACGGAAGTGTGAACACTGCATGGCTGGAAAGCATAACAGAGTGTCCTTCCAGAGCTCCCCGCCTTAACGGAAACCGAAGGTACTTGACCTCATACATTCAGATGTATGTGGTCCGATGCAGACGAGAACACTTGGTGGGTCACTGTATTTTGTGACATTCATTGATGATCATTCAAGGAAGATCTGTGCATACACCTTGAAGAGAAAAGATCAAGTGTTGGGAATGTTCAAGGAGTTTCATACTCTGGTGGTGAGAGAACCCGACAAGAAACTCAAATGCATCAGAACAGATAACGGTGGAGAATACAGAGGTCTTTTTGATCAGTACTGCAAGATGCAAGGAATCAGACATCAAACGACACCTCCGAAAACACCTCAGCTGAATGGCCTAGCTGAGAGGATGAACAGAATCTTGTGCGAAAGGGTCAGAAGCTTGCTGTCACAAGCCAAGCTGCCGAAGATATTTTGGGGGGAGGCACTCAACACAGCAGTACATGTTTTGAACATGTCCCCATCAGTCGCACTGAAAGGTAATGTTCCTAACCAAGCCTGGACATGTAAATAAGTGTCTTATGAACACTTGCATGTCTTTGGGTGTAAAGCTTTTGTACACATCCCAAAGGACGGGAGATCCAAGCTTGATGCAAAGACGCGACAGTGTGTCTTTATTGGCTATGGTCAGGATGATTTCAGCTACAAACTCTATGATCCTATGGAGAAGAAGATTATCAGAAGCCGAGATGTTGTCTTCGTTGAAGACCAGACCATAGAAGATATCAGAAAGGAGATGAAGACAATACCCCAGCGATACAGAGATGTGAATCCAGAACCTCATACACCGGTGCCAGTACAAGTTGAAGATGAGGTTCCCAGACATGAGGGTATATGTGATGAAGCTCACAGAGATGATGATCATGATCAACCACCAGTACCAGAAGCTACACCAATAATTCCACAGAGAATGTCTGACAGAGATAGGCGACCTTCAACCAAATACTCTGCATATGAGTATGTGTTGCTTACTGACGGGGGAGAACTCGAGAGCTACAAGGAGGCTGTGGAAATAGAAGACAGAGATAAGTGGGAGGAAGCCATGCAAGATGAGATGAAATATTTGCATGACAATCACACTTTTGAGTTGGTGAAATTGACAAGAGGCAAACGGGCTTTGAAGAACAAATGAATGTACATGGTGAAGTAATAAGAGCACATTCACAACCCCGTACAAAGCCAGGCTAGTCGTCAAGGGATTCAATCAGAGAAAAGGCATTGACTTTGATGAAATCTTCTCTCCAGTTGTGAAGATGTCATCCATCAGAGTGGTACTCAGCTTAGCAGCAAGCTTCGACCTGGAAGTTGAGCAGATGGATGTCAAGACCGCATTTCTTCACGGAGTTCTAGAAGAAGAAATTTACATGGAGCAACCAGAAGGCTTCAAAGTCAGAGGGAAAGAGGACCATGTGTGCAGACTCGGGAAAAGCCTCTACGGTTTGAAACAGGCACCGAGACAGTGGTATATGAAGTTTGAGTCAGTTATGGGGGAGCAGGGATACAAGAAGACCACTTCAGACCATTGTGTTTTCGTTCAGAAATTTTCTGACGATGCCTTTATCATCTTACTATGTATGTAGATGATATGTTGATAGTTGGCCGGAATCAATCGAGGATTGATAATTGAAGCAGCAACTGAGTAAGTCTTTTGAGATGAAAGACTTGGGGCCAGATAAACAGATTTTTGGCATCAGGATCGGCCGTGATTAGAAAGCCAGGAAATTATACTTGTCACATGAGGAGTTCATCGAGAAGGTACTTCAGAGATTCCAGATGGACAAAGCTAAAGCGGTTAGAACTCCTCTTGCTACCCAATTTAGATTGAGTACACAACAGAGTCCCTCTACTGAGACAGAGAATGAAGAAATGAAACAAGTTCCTTACACCTCAGCAGTGGGAAGTCTTATGTATGCCATGGTGTGCACGAGGCCAGACTTAGCACACGCAGTTGGATTGGTCAGCCGGTTTATGTCAAACCCAGGATGAGAACACTGGAATGCCATCAAATGGATCATGCGGTATCTACGAGACACATCCAAAATGAGGCTATGTTTTGGAAGCAGCGAACCAGTGTTGATGGGCTACACCGATTCAGATATGGCAGGAGATGTGGATACCCGAAAGTCTACTCGGGGTATCTGATTACTCTCTCAGGGGGGGCGGGCTGTGGCATGGCAGTCGAGGTTGCAGAGATGTGTTGCACTTTCTACAACAGAGGCATAATTCATTGCAGTTACAGAAGCTTGCA
Organism: Zanthoxylum bungeanum; assembly: GCA_019454045.1. NCBI lineage: Eukaryota > Viridiplantae > Streptophyta > Magnoliopsida > Sapindales > Rutaceae > Zanthoxylum > Zanthoxylum bungeanum. The sequence continues at coordinate 16,470 of SKCR01051818.1, read as the reverse complement.
AGGAATTGATGTGGATGAAGACATTCGTCCAGGAATTGGGTTTTCAAGCAGGAGAAGTACACTTTGTACTGCGATAGCCAGAGTGCTATCTACCTTGGTAAAAATTTCACCTTTCATTCGAGGTCAAAATATATCGATGTAAGGTATCACTGGATACAGGACGTCCTGAGCTCAAAGTTGTTAGAACTCAGCAAAATTCACACCGACGACAACAATGCCGATATGTTCACCAAGGTTTTACTGAAGGAGAAGCTTGAAATCTGTCGTGCCATAGCCGGGATGACAAAACTCTCCACATAGTCAGAGTGGGGAGATACAGAGAACTACGATTGGCTTGATCCCAACTCAGGGTACGTAGGCAGTCATACAGATGCAGCCAGGGGAGGATCCTTTTGAGGATCCGATTTGGATGATTGATGGTCGGCTCAGATTTTAGGAAAATCTTCACCGAGGGGGAGATTTTGAAGAGGAACAACAGCAAGCAATGAGCTTGCATACACCATGCACTGGAGTTGTGAAGACAGCAAAGGATGAAGCCAAAATGCACCGAAAGTTGATGGATAAAGGTTGATGGAATTGTTGACAGAAGACTCCTCCAAGCTCCAGCTTGCATCCAACAAGTGCCAAACCGTGTGACACTGTTCACACGGTTTGGGCACTATAAAAAAAAGCTCCCAAATGTGAGAATAATAGAGAGTTTTTTTGTAAAGCTTGAGTTTGTAATCTTTATAATTCTTTGTTTGTGTATAATAAAGAAGAATTGTCTCTCACATCTCCTCTATTGTGTGTGTTTTATCACAACATTTAGTAGTTTAAATCTTTGAAGGATACCTCAAATTAATCCTACAATACCTCAAATTAAGGAAATCATAATCATAATTTTCCATTAAACCGGTTGATTGATTTCCAACCTGAACATTTTCAAGCTTTTCCAAATTAACCCAAAATGATTTCCAAACATTCATAACATGTTTTACATACTTCCCCTGACAAATCCCCATCCCTTGTCCCCTTTTCAAATTATATTTTTATCATTTTCTTCAAAATTAATTATATATATCTATTAATCTATAGCTACTTTACTTATATTATTTTATTATATAATTATTTATATTTTATAATTAATTTGTTTATTTTTGTTAAATTTAATTTTTTACTTTTTATATATCTATTCTTTTTAATTTGTTAATAAATATACAAATTTCTTATTTATTATTATTATTTATTTTGTGTTAATTTATTCGTTTAATTTTTTAATATTTTTTAATTTATTTAACATTATTTAATATAATAAAAAAATTTAATTTATCTAACATTATTTATTAACCCCATTTATCATCTCTCTTCAATTTTCTTCCTCATAATACCCCATTGTCTTTTTCTTTTATTTACATTTAAAATTCTTTTCTTTTTAGAATTTATGTTTTTATATATTTTGGAAAATTATTGCTACATATATTCTATTATACATAAGTAGTGTTAATAAATTAATAAAGAATTAAAATAAAATAAAATAAAATAAACACAAAATAAAAGATATCTATTAAATAAAGATATAAATACTATTAAATAAGTAGAAGAAAAACGTGATAAATAAATTAATAAAGAATTAAAAAAATTAAATGAATAAATGAACACAAAATAAATAACAATAAATAAGAAATTTGTAATATTTATTAAACAAATAAAAGAATACACATATAAAGAGCAAAAAAAATATAAATTTAAAATAAATTATAAAATTATAAAATAAATTTTTATATGAAATAAGTACATATTTATTGTAAATTTATATATATATATATAAGTATTAATTTATAAAGAGTGAATTTTTTTTGTAATTTAGGAAGGGGACCAGGGGAGAAATGTGTCAGGAGAGGGGGATAAGTAGCCCTCTTACATAATTCATAACCTCACAAATTTTATTTTTATATTTTTTTTTGGAAACGTTAGAAACCCCGCCACCAAACCACCCATTCTGGGCCGCGGCGCAGGTAAAACCACCGGCTGTCCCAGACTCTTACAAGAAGTGCACCCCCCTGAATTCCCAAAATAACCTCACAATTTTGTCAAAGCCTTACAAACTTTAAGTAGGGCATGCAAAATTGGATATGGAAATTCTCTATCGGGATTTGAGATTTATAGAAAAAGAGATTTAATTCCCAAGAATCCCGAACCAGTTCTTATTTTCCATCCCATCCCCAACAAGTTCGGGACAAGACATGAAATAGGAACTGGTTAAAGAATTATGTTAAAGCAAAAAGCTTGAATTTTTTGCCTATTTGTTGGTCTTCTTATTTTTGCCTAAACTTGGACCATTCATAAATGACAATAGCAAATGAAACCGACATTCATATACTTAATTGAAGTCATGGAAGATGGCCCCCAACTTCACCATCTGTGGATAATGAAGGATTCGATGCTGAAAAGGTAATACAACAAGTTTCTCTCAATTGTTGTTCTCATATGATATTGTTATAGGTCTTGATTTGAACAAAAGTTGCTATTGTTTGTTTCTCTGCTTTTTCAATCATGAAAAGGCCTACCAAAATGCTCTGTTTCGTTGACCATAATCAGCAAAATGTTGGTGAAATTACTACTACTACTGCTATTCCTCAGAATTCTGGTTATCATTTGGAGCGATTCCTCTTCAGTTACTCTGTTAACAATAACAGTGCAGATACTCCTCCAAAATAAGTGTTTGGTAAAGTTTTCATTTGTGTGCTTTCTTAATGACATACAATAACAATAAAAAAAAAAAAAAAATTATCCCTTCATTTTCTTGTAGAAAAAGAGAAATTGGTCAGGCCAAGCATCTCTTTCGTGCCCAAACTTAGCCACCACAACAACTCAAGTGCCAAGCCAAAGAACCAACAAAAAGACCAAATTTTGTGAAAACCAATTGTTGACGACCTCCCAAAAAAAAAAAAAACTTTTATCAACAGTGAATTTGTTGGGTTAGTAGGGAACTAATGCAAACTTAGCAGGTAGAAAAATAAACACAGAGTTTACGTGGTTCAACAGAAAGTAGCTCCAACCTACGTCCACGGGAGAAAAAAAGGTGTGTTTTATTTCTGTTCGGGGTCACGACCGATCTGAGCTACAAATGTGAAGGGGGGATACAAGAATATAAAAATAAACACATCAGGTCTTACAACAGGCTTATTACAAATCTCTCAAATGGTTGGGTGCTGATATACTTTCTCTCTATCACTAACTCTTCAACTCTCAGTTTTTCTAAAAGTTTGTGAGATACAAAATTTTCTCACCCTTGAATCTGAGATTTCAAACCCTTTATATAGGCTCCCAAATCAATTATTCTACCAACCCATGATGTTAGCTGTCATCATCAGGCCATCATTGTCCCTATGCTGCTTTCCCCAACCACTCAACAAACAACTGTACTGTCATTGGGTTCAACCATCACTGTCAGTAGAAACTCATCATTACAACCTTTTAACCACTGCTTATAGACTTAAATGATGCGACAACCTATAATTAAACTACTCTGGTACTGTTTCATCCTATGAATAGTTGGATGAGTCTTCCTCCAATGAGAGTTATCGATCAACTTCTGTCATCATTAGCCTTCTAGAAGCCCAAACTCCCAGATAGAACATACATCATATGACCTAGACCTTTAGAAGTCCATATTCTCACATAGGGCATATGTCATATGACCTAGATATATGTCGGCCTGTGATTTCATTTTGTTCCTCGAGTCGGTTATACCGAGGTATATGTAATAAAAGCTCTCTCGAACTATTTTAAACCCAAGTCAGGCTATGCTGATAAGGACCCATCAGGTCGGTTTCCACAAATCCTCTAATAACCCCAAATCCACCACTTCTTCATTAGGTCAGGCCGGCATACAAACCTACTTTATCATCAACAAACTCGGTCCTTGCGAGAACTCTCTTGTATTACAAGGTCGGGTCTCTCTTCCTAACCCATCTCAATCTGAGCCCTTGGACCTTTGTTATCCATTTTTGGCCAAGTACAATACCTACTCCGTCCATCCTTGGTATTCGAACCTTCAACAGGGTGAAAAAACCACCATCATGACATCATGGTCGATGCATTCCTAGAGGTATTCATTCATGACTAGGTCTTTAACCTACTCCTGCATATCTCTGCAACTCTCAGTGGCATGTCTCTTTGTATTGTGATGAGAGCAATAAGACATGTTGTCCCTCTTCTCTATCGAGAACTGTAACGACCCCAAATGTTTTGTTCGGCTAGGGACGCTATGGATTTTTTTTTCTGGGATCGGCTTAGAGACAATGATCTAATACTTGAATTTTAGCCCAACATTCCTCATTCTTTTTTCTAGGCCCGACAACGATTTTTTAAAAAGAAATGAAGATAGAAGCCCAAAGGCCCAACAAGAAAAATTAACTAGACTTTTCTAGAAATTGGTTAAGTAAGAAAAAAAAAGGGAAATGCTTCCATTTCTTCCCTTGTTTGGTCATGGGATTGAGAGAGAGAGGAGAGAGAGAGAGGTTGCAATTTTTTTTCTATCAAAAACTTAAAGCCAAACAAAGTAATCCATTCAAGCTAGATCCTAAAAGAAGATAAAAGAGATTCTTGGTGCATTGTTAAGGAAGAAAGGAGTTGAAATAAGGTAAGCTTACTTAACTCAAATTGTGGAGTTTTGAATTTTGATAGTTGGTTGAGTGAAGTGTGTTGTTGACTTATTGATATTGTAGTTTGGGTGATTTTTGAGTGAAAGAATTGATGTATGGAAATGTTTTCATGTCTTGTTTTTAATTGAAGTATATGAAATGATGATAGAATTTTGGGTGAAGATGAGAGGTTGAGAGTGTCATTTGATGATTATGATGTGTTTTAGATGTAGTATTTGTTTGGGGATTGTGTGGAAATTGATTGGGGGATAATTATGGGAGAAGCAAAAATCTGGCCCTGGAATCTGCGTCGCGTCGTGACCCGCCAAGCTCGTGTCGCGATGCGAGTGAGGCAGAGACATGCAATCAATTTGCACGGTGTTGTCGCGACGCGTATGGGACTGGCGTCACGACGCGAGCCCAAAAACTAGAATTTTTTTCGGTAGATGCGACGCGTAACGAAGGGTCTGAATTTTATTTCACATTTCTTTTAAGGGATATAAATGTTCTAAGGGAGTAATCCAGCTAGGTTGAGGAATTTAATTGATTTTGAACCGTATTTTATAACTCATGATTCTAACTCAGTGTATTCTATATAGATACTTATCAGGAGCCGCGTTCGCACCCAACGACGTGAGAGAACTTGATTGGAATTCAAATTTGTGAGTGGATGTTTTTTCTTTCAAAGCTACTTTGAGTTCACTTGTTATTGTTTCAGATTTTTTTAAATGTTTTAGGGCGTTATCCTTATTGATTATCTGTTATTTCTTGTAAAAATAAGTTTAGAAATCTTAAAGTTTAAAAGCATGAGTTTTATGATGTTTTTCGAGACATTTGAGGAAAAACCCACCTCAACTCTTACTTATGGAATTGACGGATAGAGACCGTTTGCACACGTAGTTCAAGGCTAGAGGGACGGCGATATGTAACGCCCCTAGGCCCTAGTTTCATGTCAGGTCAGGTAGTAGCATGGATCAACACTACCGGCTCTAGTTCAGTGGCTTGGGGGACGGCGATACGTAACTCCCCAAGTCAACTAGTTTCAGGGACAGAAGTGGCCTGCTTTGGGGGACGGTGATACGTAACGCCCCAAAGTCATGGATTTGCACTTCTGGCTCCAGTTGGGCGTATGGGGGGACGACGATACGTAACGCTCCCATGCGTCAAGTTTTTCCACAGTACTAGAGATGTTTTTCACAGAAAGTTTTCAGAAAAATGTTTTCTCCAGTTTAAAAGAAAAGAATCAGTTTTCAAAGAAAGTTTTCAGAAGCACTTTAAGTATAAATGATTTCACACAGATGTTCTGATTCAGTTTCTTATTTTGTAGCTCCACTCACTGAGATCTTCAGGACTCACCCCCACCACTTCCCAGTTCTTTTGCAGGATTCTTCTTTTGGTGAGCCATGTGTCACTTTTGGAGACCCAGTTCGAGAACAAATGTTACAATGCAGTCACTAGTCATCGGCCCATTATTCTAGATCTATGTCATGCAAAATATAGATCTCTAGGATGTCATTTTGTCATTGTTAGGGTTGGTGCTCTGAGCGCCAATTTCTTATGTATTCCCTGTAAATACTTTGTATATATTTTATTAATGAATAAAATAGACAGTTTCCGTAATATAATTCTTTATTATATGGTAATGATGTAAATGACCATAAAATGATTGGTTATGATACAGTTGCAAAAGCGTCGCAACTGACATTGAGCGGTATCATAACAATATCATTCTTTAACTGTTCCTGGTCAAGGTTTACAATTACTTGGTCATTAAGTAAACCCGTTGAGACCGACACGTGTCATATATTGGAATGTTGGATTCTAATGGTTTCTCAATGTACGGGCCAAATTTGGACCCAAGAGTAAAATGTCTTTTCACTTCAAACCCAACAATAGCAAAGCCCAAGATAGGTAACCTAACATTAAAGACCTCAAGAAGCCTAAGACATGTCTCATGCTTCTATCCTAATCTCTCAACTACTGTAAACCCCTTTTTGCTAAAAAAAATACATACTCCACATGCTAACATTCTCCACTCACCAAAAGCATAATTATTGGACACATTATGGGCCCATCTTTGCTAATTACAGTTACAATGCCAACTTAAAAGGTAATGATTTTATCCTATAAATAGCAACATAATTCAGAACTTATTCATTTAAGTCTTAGCTCTCATACTTGAGTTCTCTAAGTTTCTTACTCCTTAAAACACCAGCCATCGCCCTCACGACAGTCAACAGAAGTCAAGGTAACTTCACACCTTGTTCTTCCATTAAATACAACTCAGCTTCATACTGACTTGAGCATCAGAGTGCCTACGGTACCCACCACACCGGTGCGCAGTACTCCACTCTCACTCTACCTTTGTTTTGTAGGATCACTAGTGCCCCAAAACTACAAATTCTAGATTGTGGACCTCAGGCGAAAAACCAATATCCACAATTTAGCGCCCACCGTAGGGCCTTAGCGGTTCATAGCAGGTAAAGATCTATCGGTCTACGGTTCTTAAAACACTATCTCTCATGGCATCTAATAGTGAGTAGACACCAGACCCAGTGGCAGCACAAATAGCCATGCTTCAAGAACGATTACGAACTTTGAAGGAAGAGAACTTGACCATGCGAAGCTCCAACATACACCTTCAGAAACAGTTGGAGTAAATCGCTTCCACCTCTCAACAACGTGATACTCCGGACAATCCCAACAATCACGTAGCCCCATCCAATCTTTTGGGGATGTTTAATGATGTGGCAAATGATGATCCGCCTCCAGGCGACCACCCCCGAAATGATACAAGAAATGTACCAATTTCTCTAGTTGACCAAGCGCAACAAGTCGCTTACAACATGCACAAAGAAATGTGAGAATTCAAAGAAGTAATTTTGTCCAGCCTACCAGGTGTCAAGCTACCAATAAGGAAAAGTTGAGCCGGAAAAATATCTGACACACCATTTTTTGAGACTATCACTTCCATAGAACTACCAAGGAAGTTCAGTACTCCAGATATGAAGATGTATGATCGATCGACTGAACCAGACGACCACATTATCCACTACAAATACAAGATGATGTCAACAGGTCTAACCCATCGACAATGGGAAGCTGGAATGTGCAGAGGATTTGGAGAAACACTGACGGGTCCAGCCTTAACTTGGTTCATCAATCTCCCATATAGATCTATTGGATCATACCAACAACTAGCAGATAAATTTATAGAGCATTTCTCAAGTTCCTGCAAGCTTGAGAAGACTACTGATGACCTCAATGCAATCCACCAATGAATGGGGGAGTCCTTGTGAAGCTATATGGATCGTTTCAACAAAGAAAGGATAAATATCCCAGATCTCCATCAGCCTACTGCAGTAGAAGCATTCAGAAACGGTTTACTCTCAGAAAATGGACTCTACAAGAAGCTCACTAAATTTCGATGCTACACAATGGACCAAGCCATGGCTCAGGCCCAAATTGAAATTAGGTGGGAAGAAGATAAGAGGAACAAAATGAAGGAAAATTCTTCTAGTTTGTAGAGTGATAGAATTCAAAATACTCCCAAATGACACAAGGAATTTACTAGCATAGCACCACAGCCAGTAGACAGAAGGAATCATCAAATGGCACATCGACACTTCAACTATCAACCTTTACCTTACAGAGTAAAAGATAAGTCCTTAAATAAGGAGAGAATCCCAGACTATAATTTCACGGTTTCCCCAGGAGAATTGGTTTCGATCCTCAAAAAGATGGGAGCGAAGTAAGATGGCCCCCACGCTCCAGAGATTATTCTGCCAAAAAAGATACCAGCAAATAGTGTGAATTTCATAGGGATTATGGACATACGACATCAGATTGTATAGCACTGATATTGGAAGTATTGGAGTTGCTAAATAAAGGACACCTGAAAGTTGTGCTCACAGAGGAAAGGCAAAGCTACGATGGTCCGGAGATACGAAAAAGAAGATGGCCCCCCACCATCACCACGAATTAACAATACTGTAAATTTTATTTCTGGTGGATCTGAAGTCAGCAGTATCTCATACTCAGCTGCGAAACGATATTCCAGAGTAACAATAATGGGGTTTTTCCCATTCTACGATGTCAATAGAGGGGATGTTCACGAACCTAATGATCGAATTTCCAGACGACAACAACTCCAGTCAAATGAACCCTCATCATGACGCGCTGGTGATCTCTTTGCGGGTTGCAAACTTTATGATCAAACGAGTGCTAGTTGACACGGGGTCTTCAGCAAACATAATCTTCAAAAATGCCCTTTCAGACATGGGAGCCGAGATAGAAAAAATCAACATGAGGTCAACAGTTCTTATTGAATTCAGTGGCGAACAGAAATTCACCACATGAGAGATATCTCTCTCAGTCTACACAGGAGGAATCAATAAGATGACTACATTTTTGGTCCTCGACTGTCCCTCAGCCTACAACTTAATTATTGGCAGACCTTGGATTCATGAGATGAGGGCAGTCTCGTCTACATACCATCAAATGCTTAAATTTCCCACAAGTTGGGGGATCCAAGAGATAAAAAGGGACCAATCTGCTTCTAGGAGTTGTTATCATACGACTTTGAAAGCAAAACCTCAATTGGTATAGCAATTAATGAAGGGATCTGGTGCTTCAGAACCAGATCTACCAAGCATAGAGGAGCTTGACGGGGTCCAAATTCACCCATAACATGTAGATCATAAAGCACAGATTAGGGATAATCTAGATCCCAAGCTACGAGCCGACTTAATTGATTTCTTGAAAAAAAGACATGACTGTTTCGTCTGGTCTCACAAAGATATGACCGAAATTGATCCTGAATTAATCACCCATGAGCTCCATGTGGACCCAGGCTACCCTCATGTCAGACAGAAGAGAAGAAAGTTCACTCCGGAGAGAAATCAGATCATTGACGAAAAAGTCCAAAAATTGTTACAAAATGGAGCCATCAAGGAGGTCCAATTCCCAAAGTTGTTAGCAAACGTGGTGATAGTACGAAAGAAGAATGGGAAATGGCGAGTCTGCATCGACTTCACGGATTTGAACAAGGCATGCCCCAAGGATTCATTCCATTTGCCTCACATTGATTCAATGGTTGATGCTACAGCAGGCCATGAATTCTTAAGTTTCATGGATGCGTATTCAGGCTACAATCAAATCCTCATGCATCCAAACGACCAAGAGAAGACTGCATTTGTCACCAACAGAGGCATATATTATTACAAAGTGATTCTATTCTGCCTCAAGAATGCTGGAGCCACTTATCAACTTATGGTAAATAAAATATTTTCTCAACAAATTGGGAAAACTATAGAGGTCTACATAGATGACATGTTGGTAAAATCATTGGAAGTCGAACGACATCTGTCACATTTGGAACAGGCATTCGACACAATGAGGAGATATGACATGAAATTAAATCCAATGAAATGCGCTTTTGGTGTCGCTTCAGGAAAATTTCTTGGGTACATAGTCATTCAACGGGGGATTGAAGCTAATCCAAGTCAGATAAAATCCATACTTGAAATTCCCTCTCCTACCAACCCAAAAGATGTCATGCGACTAGCTGGGAGAATCGATGCACTTAATAGATTCATCTTCAAGTCAACAGACAAAAGTTTTTTATTCTTCTCCGTCCTAAAGAAAGCAAAGAACTTTTGAATGGACTCCAACCTTCGAGGAAGCTTTGAAAGAACTCAAACGGTACTTGTCCTCCCCATATTTGTTATCGAAGCCACTCGACAAGAAATATTTTTTCTCTACTTAGGAGTTTCAGAACGAGTAGTAAGTGCAGTCTTGATTAGAGAAGAAAATAAGGCACAATTCACAGTCTACTATGTGAGTAAAGCACTATTAGATGCGGAGTCACGCTACCCCATATGGGGAAATTGGTATTGGCTTTAATAATGGCAGCTAGAAAGCTACGACCCTATTTTCAAGGGCACCCAATCACAGTTTATACATTGTATCCTATGAGAAGCATACTCCATAAGCCTGATCTTTCAGGAAGACTGACGAAATGAGTTGTGGAGCTTGGAGAACACAACATCACATATCAACCACGCACTACAATCAAATCACAAGCCCTCGCAGATTTTGTGGCTGACCTCAGCCCTAGTTTACAGGCACCAGCTGAGCAAGAGATCCACTGTATTCATCCATCGACCAAATGGAAACTTGCAGTCGACGGATCAAGCAATAAGCGTGGGTGTGGATTAGGGATTGTGATTACCATTCCCGAAGGTGACATATTGCAACATGCAATCAAATGCAGCTTCAGAGTCTCCAATAATGAAGCCGAATATGAAGCCCTCATAGCCGATTTGAACTTGGCCCAAGAGCTTGGAGCCAAAAAGATAGAAGTGAAATCGGATTCTCAATTAATTGTCAATCCATTTTAGGGTTCATATCAAGCACGAGGCCCACAGATGGCCTCTTATTTACAAAAGATAAAGGAACTCCAGTCGACATTTGAGGAATTAACTATCTCATAAGTCCTCAGAATTGAAAATACTCATGCAGACGTGTTAGCCACTATTGGTTCGACAATGCAAGGGGATAAAACCCAGTCCATCCCAATCATAGTTGCAGTGGCAAGCAATCTGGAAGGTGGAATCGAAGAAGTTACCATAATCACACCAGGCGACTCATGGATGACTCCAATAGTGAAATATTTGCAGAATGACATACTACCAGAAGATAAAATAAAGGCTTGAAAGATTTAACGACAGGTTTCCAGATTCACAATACATGATGGCCAACTTTTAAGAAGGTCCTTATCTGGTCCATATCTTAATGTCTTGCTCTTGAGGAAGCCCAATATGTATTGGCTGAGCTACATTAAGGGGAATGCGGAAACCATTCAGTGGAAGAAGCCTAACGTGTCGAGCCCACACGAAAGGGTACTATTGGCCATCTATGTGGGTAGACTCGGCCGAATTCACCCCGTAAATGCAAGAAGTGTCAAAGGTTTGCCCTAATCTCACACTTACCACCTGAGAGGCTTAACCCAATTATATCACATTGGCCATTCATGAAAATGGGGAATGGACATCGTTGGAAAGCTCCCAACCACCCCAGAACAATGAGTCTACATGCTCGCCCTTACAGATTACTACTCTAAATGGATTGAAGCAGAAGCCTTGCCAAGATACGAGAAAGTGAAGTACAAAACTTCATTTGGAAAAACATCATTTGTTGATTCAGTTTACCAAAGAGAAATTGTAATCGATAACGGTTCCCAATTCATCAGCTATCATTTCCAAGACTTCTGCATGAATTGGAGAATCAATTAAAACTTCTCGACCCCGAACTTCCTCAAGCCAATGGTCAAGCCGAATCATCCAACAAGATGATCATGAACACAATAAAGAAAAGATTGGAGAAATCGAAAGAAGCATGGGCAGATGAACTTCGAGGAGTCTTGTGGTCTTATAGAACTACTGCCTGATCGTCGACTAGAGAAACCTCTTTCTCACTTGCGTTTGGATGCGAAGCAGCAATTCCAGCCAAAGGAATTATTCCTAGCCCACGTTACCAATGGCTCGAGGAAGACTCAAATCAACAACTAATGAGTTACAGCCTTGACACGATTGATGAATTAAGAGAACAAGCCTTCATACGACTTGTTGCTCATCAGCAAAGAATGGCCAAGTATTTCAACATAAATGTCAGGTGCAGAACATTTAAAGAAGAAGACTGGGTCATACGCAAAGTTTTTCAAAATACTAAGGAAATCAAAGATGGAAAACTAGGACCAAAATAGGAAGGCCCATACGTCATTACGAAGATCATTGGGTAAGGAGCCTATAGGTTGGAAACAACAGAAGGAAGGCCAATTCAAAATAGCTGGAATGTGATTCATCTCAAACGATTCTACCGGTAACGAAAATTTTTCCTCTTTGTCATAGCCACTCGACCAGTGCTAATAATTTGACAATATGAGAAATATCATGTTATCTTGTTAAGCAAATTATTTGTGTTTTAAAACCTATGTGACAAAGCAAGGAGAGAAAACTTAGAAATTGATCAAAAAGTAAAACTTTCATTAAGTTTTAAGGTTTTCATTACAAAAACAACAAATAAAGAGGGTAAATAACAAATTGCATAAGTCATTCTACGGGTATCTAAGGCGCCAGAACTTCAGTAGAAGGCTCTAAACATCCTCAGATGGAACTTCAGGAGTTTGAACGAGAGCAGTAGATATTGGGTCCATTTCAGGCAATCCACAGTCTTCAACTGACTCAACATGTTTTTCCATAATAACCCCTTCATCTTCAGCACCTCCAATGACCACTTGTTCTTCAACCTCTTCTTTCGAAAGCACTTCTTCCTCTCTCTCTTCTTCTTCACCTTCACTCGAAAGAGACAACCCACCAGCCAATCTGTCATACTCTCTAATCCATTTCTTCGGCTTCCATGCGACATGTTGACCAGCCAAATATTCCTTCATTAGATTGATTCTCCCTTTCATCATCGACTCAAACGCAATCCCTTCAAGCTGTTCAAGTAATTCAGCTTTCTCTTTCGTCAAATTTTCCAAACTTTCATTGAATGCTTCGTTGGTGACCTCAGACACTTCTCTCTCCAATTTCAACGTCGCTTGAGTCTCATTTAACTCATTTTCAACCTTTCTCAACTTCCTTTTAGAAACATCAAAACTCATTTTCAATTCAGCAAATCTTTTCTCACAAATATGTTGGCCTTCTCTAACTCCCTCATCCGCCTCTGGCTCAACTCAGCATATTCTTGCATAAAAAGGCCACACTCCATGACCTGAAACAAACTTGATTTATATCTTCCATTCGACAGAAAGACAAAAAATTGATATACGTATATATTTACATCTCACATGATAACTCAAAGCTGCAATCTTCTTGCTTTCCGTTGGACCTAATTCAGTCAACTGATGCTCATCTTCTTCGAGGAGGAGACATTTTATAAATTTGGAAAGGCTGCAGGGATCCGAAATTGTTGTGGTCCCATGAGGAATCTTCACAATAACATTTTCTGAATCTTCATCAACTTCAACTATAGCTTTCCTCTTTTTTGAAGCTGAGGCCTTTTCAATCTGCCTTTTCATTGAGGTAGGAACATCGGCCAAAACGATCTCTATTGGCTTCAGAACTTCCACCTCTATAGCTTCAGGTTTCTTCCCTTTGACTTTCTTAGTTCTTCTTCGGCTTCTCATTTCATCAAGAGTAGGCACCTTAAATGGACCAGACATAATTTCAATTGCACATAAAAACTCTTCAGAGGTCAAAGGTTTTAAAAATAACAGCTCCCCAAATGTTACTTGAATTGCCCAAGTGCACAGTATCACCGCCAAAATATGCTTACAGAAAGCCAAATGGGTACCTTATGAATCAAAGACTTCCTTCCACAACAGAGTTAATCTCAGTCTCCTTTCTTCTAAAGTAGTTCTCCAATTCCTTTTTGAGTCGGGCAAACTGAGAATGAACTATATGTTTGATACGACTCGACTGGTAGTATCAAAGCTTTTTTTCAATTGAATGCCTAGAAAAAGAAAATAGGGAAATTTCAGTCATACAAGTAATAAATATAAAAGTATGAAGGTAAGGTTGCAAATACTCACTCGACGAATTCCAATGTTCTGGAATACTACCACTCCCATTCGACCTAAATACACTCTCCCCTCTAATGAAGAAATAACATTTCTGCCAATCCTCCATGTCATTTATTGTAAGCCCCAACACCAAATGCTCCCTCTTCTGGCAGAGATACAAGTGATACCTCCATTTCTCTCTCAAGTGTTCCTTCATATGGTACATATACAATAGGTCTTTCACCCCAAATTCAATCCCCAACTCAAAATCCATACACTCAATCGACAGTAAGATCCTCATAGTATTGGGCATTAACTGAGAAGGAGCCAACTGGTAATGATTCAGCACTTCCCACACTAACTTTGGAATATAAAATCTAAATCCATCTATGAATGGGCGTTCATAAAACCCAATCCACCCAGGTATTTATAATCTATCATTTCAGTCGACGATGCTAGCCTTACTTCTATTGATCGAGGAAACTTATACTTTAATCTCAATTCTCGCATTGATTTTTCAGTCACCCGACTGGCTGGGTTCCTAGTTATGATATTTGTTGGTTCACTCATGCTTGGAATCTCATTCGACCTTCCAATGGCAGGTAATGACCTAAGAGGTGTCGCATCGGTGGGTACTCCTAACGGTGGTTCAGCTATTGTTACTAGTCCAACCTCAATAAAATCTTTGTATGACCAATCCTTATAAGTCTCTTCATCACTAAAATCATTCGAAGATCGTTCAATTTACTTATCAATTTTTGCACCTAAACTACCCAATGATTCCTCACTCGATATTTTTCAAGAAACAAAGTTACAAACACCAAATTCCTAAAATTTCTACTCCTTAGAAGATCAAAACCATTCCAAACCTTAAACAAAATCCAAAAGTTTCACTATATCGTTAAGGATCAAATAACCTATTAGACTAAGAACAATTCGAATCTACACGATGAATAATTGAAGATATTGAAGAATATGAAGAAGGATATGAAGGGTACCTTGAAGATCAGAAGAAGAGCTTCCTAACTTGCCAACCGAAAGAAATTTTTGTGTAAGACAGAATGACCCTAAAAAATCTTTCTTATACTCTCCATTTTGGCGCTTCAAATTCCCTCCAAAAGACGTCTCGAAATTCCCATTAGGGTTTAAATAAATGAAGTTGGGCTCAAGACATCCTTAGACCCATTTTCCCTCTAATCTGCCAAGAGTAGCATTATAACGAAGACAACTAAATGAGACAATAGAATGACATCTGTCGATTCCGGAAGTAGCTCATCCCATTAGTGAAATAACTTCCATACCAGAGTGAAACGTTGACATATTGTTTCACTCGATACAACACATAAAAGAACGTAGTCTGATGATATTTCAGTCAACATCTCTTTATGAAGAGTTTGCAGGTATATTCCAGTCGACGTCAATATTTGAATCTTTGTAAGATTATTTCAGTCAACATCTCTTTATGAAGCGTTTGCAGGTATAATCCATTCGTCATCAATATTTAAATCTTGGTAAGATTATTTCAATCGACATACATGTATGAAGAGTTTGTAGGTATATTCCAATCGACATCAATATTTGAATCTTTGTAGATTATTTCAGTCGACATGCACGTATGAAGTGTTTGCAGATATATTCCAGTCGACATCAATATTTGAATCTTTGTAAGATTATTTCAGTCGACATGTATGTATAAAGTGTTTGCAGTCGACATGCCTATGTAGAGCTTTCTATGTGTAGAGTCAACATCTTATGAAGTGTTTCATGAACATTTCAGTCGACATGCATGCATGAAGTATTTGCATATGTATTTCAGTCGACATGTACGTATGAAGAGTATACATGTATATTCCAGTCGACATGCAAGTATAAGTATTCATATAATTACTCCAATCGACATTGCATGATACAAAGTTGACACGCATGTATGGAGCTTTGTATGAATAATCCAGTCAACACTCGTATGAGAATCTTTGTAGAAATATTTCAGCCGACACTCGGAATGAAGAGAATATTCATGTTGATAATCCATGAATGAAAGTTGATGTGAGGACATTCCAATCGACACAATGTGGGGGCTTGACGTGTGACATCGTTGTCGAAATTACCAGCTTGGGACTTGTTATGGATCCCATACTTGTAAGGTTTGGGGCTTGATATGCATCCCATTCGAAATCTAATATATGTAGCTTGGGAGTTGTTATGGATACGAGACATGTATGAATTTGATGTACATCTCATTCGACATCTACACGCCTATAGCTTGGAACTTGTTGATAA